>CAMOHE010046866.1:14331-53845 GCA_946598075.1 Artocarpus hirsutus
CCCCCCCCCCCCCCCCCCCCCCCCCCCCCCCCCCCCCCCCCCCCCCGGCGTGTTGTAAGTGAACTGATTCTAAAATTAGAGTTTTTACTATATATATATGTTGATGATTTGATCGTAGATTTGAATTTGCTATTAGTATTTAAATGAAACTTAGCAAATTTCAAGATAAAATCTGGCAGTTTTTAACAAGTTTTAGAATGGGATTTACTGGTTTTGAGATAAAACCTGACAGGTTTTAAGACAAAAACCCAATGGGTTTTGGGACGGGACATTGCGGGTTTCAGCGGATTCCAGCAGGCTCCAGAATGGAATCTGGTAGGTTTCACTAAGAAGGGAAAACAACTTACACTTTTAATAAATCACCAATCTCTAATAAAGAAGTAGTTTTAATAAGTAGTTTGATGGAGGACATTTTTTATAAGTTAGGGTATTTAAGGAGCATTTGTGTGTTTTGCTCATTAAAAATTGAGTGTTTTAAATACTTTTTTATTTTAACGTGATTTTGATCATATCAACAAGGATACTCTACGATAGGAGGGCCTTTTTTTTTTTTCCTTATTTTTAAACTTGCACTTTGAGGTTAAAAATTATATCTTATATTTTGAAGTTTTTTTAAATATTGCTTCTTTTAGATTTTGAATTATGCTTAATTCTTACCTTTTCGTTCGCCAGTAGTCAATTTTGAGCATAGAAAAAGATCTAAATGTCCTTAATAAAAAAAAAGAATAAGGAAAAATTTGCAAAATATGAGGATATTTAGATCTTTTTCATCCTTAAAATAAACTTTTGACCAAAAAAGGGTAAGTACTTAACATAAGTTTGACACGTAAAAGGTATAAATGTGACACAGTGCTAAAATACATGCCTCAAAATGCAAGGCATGAAGATGACAAAAAAGATACCATAAAAATCTCCTATATATATAAGTCATAAAACATATTATAACAGATCTTGGCTATACAATAAATATAAATATAAGCATATATATATATACATATATATATATAAGGAAAAAAAAGGTAAAGTTGAATGGAAGCATAAATCAAACTATTAAATGACACTAAGGTAAAATTGATGTGATGCCTGATATTCTCACATGCTTATTGGCTAATGTGTTGCATGATTTCACGATATTAATTGCATTATATAATGTTTCATAATCATTTGAGATGTGTTTAATTATATTAATAGCGTATATCATTTTCAAAAGTATGTTCGTACAATTTCATTTATATGTATAGCTAAATGACTTGAGATTTCGTAAAGATAGATCCGGTTTAGAAAAAAATGGAAAAGTGGATTCTAATTGTGTTTGATATACAATTATAATGGATAAGTTGAAATTAAGAATTCAATGATGGTTTTAAGACTATTTACGCTGAAAATGCGATTTTATATGAAGTGAAGTTATATATGTGTTCAGAATAATGATTAAAGGAGACTTTATGACAAGCAAGGAATCTCATAGAATGTTATTAACAATGATACAAGGCCTCTTATAAGAGGATGACATGTGTTTTGGTGGTAAGTTTACCTTAAAACCCCAAATAAGTGACCTTATGGGTATTCAAGTTTACAGACTCAATTACAGTTCCAACAAGTTGGAAATTGCATAAGGAATCATGTTATCCAATGTTTGAGTGTATTTAAAAGAGATTTAGAATATTTGGTAAAGTTTTGGTGAAAAAATATCAAATTTTAGAAACTAGTATTTTTGGTGTATTGAAAATTCAGTTTAAGCAAGTACACCTAAGTTAGTAAGTTAAATGAGTGGCTATGGTTTAGCTTTTAATTAGGGTTGTATATGACTGTTTTAGATGCTAATTGGTTGATGTGTAAGCTGCAAAAGAAGGACACTAACCAAGCTAAGAAGAGAGTACCTAAGTGTTAAGTATTGTGAGGTGTGTGTGTGGCACTTTAAAAGGAATTAAGCAAGTAGGTGAGCTCATTTTAGCCCATTTTCTCTCAAGTTTGACCATCGTCTAAAGAAAACTCCATTTACGGCTGGGGTTCAAGAAGATAAGGCCATCTCCAAATGTCTTGGTCAAGATTTTAGTGGTGATAAGAGATAAAAACTTAAACTAGTTAAGGTAAGCTTGATTTTGTGGTTTTGAGTTTCAATCTTTTAAGACATGGGATAAACCTACAATTTGATTCTTTTGGACAATTCTAGGGTTTTTAACTAAAAGCTTGATCTTCCATCTGAAGATTTCAGAGTAATCTTTTAGTTAATGCAGGATCGAAAAGTTGTAGCTTATGCTTCTCATTAACTAAAAGATTATGAGAAGAATTATCCCACTTATGATTTGGAGTTAGCAACTATGGTGTTTGCATTGAAGATATGGAGGAATTATTTGTACGGTGAAAGATGTGAGATTTATACCGATCATAAGAGCCTCAAATACCCTTTTACACAAAAAGATTTAAATATAAGACAAAGAAAATAGTTGGAGCTGATTAAGGACTGTGATTGTATAGTTAATTACCATCATGGAAAGGCAAATGTAGTAGCAGATGCTTTAAGCAAAAAATCCTCATAAAGCGTTTCAATTATGACTATGATTCAAAAACCAATTGCGGATGATATTTAGAGACTAGAGTTAAAGATAGTACCATAAAGATTGATTAAAAGATTGTCTGTAATGACATTGCAACCCACGTTGTTGGAAAAGATTAAGCAAAATTAGTTCAAACCCTAATTTTCATCATTTGAGAAATGCAATTGAGTTTGGAAGGGGACGACATTTTCATATTTCAAATGATGGAATAATTAAGCATGGGACTAGACTTTGTGTTCCAATGAATGAAGATCTTTTAAAGAAGATAATGAATGGGGCCCATAATATTTCCTATTCAGTGCATCCTGGTACAAGTAAGATGTATAAAGATCTAAAAGCTCATTACTAGTGGCAGAGAATGAAGAAAGATATTGTAGAATTTGTAAGAGAGTGCCTCACTTATCAGCAAGTAAAGGCTGAACATCTAAAACTAGCTAGTACTTTACAACCATTGGAGATTCCACAATGGAAATGGGAAGATATTGCAATATATTTTGTAACTACTTTGCCAAGAACAATGGAAGGACATGACTCAATTTGGGCGATTATTAATAGATTGATAAAAACAGCTCATTTTCTTCCAATTTGCACATCTTTGTAGCTAAACATACACAGTTGTATGCGAAGGAAATTGTGAGGTTTCATGGGGTACCTATGAGTTTCATATCTAATAAGCGTCCTCAATTTACATCTATATTCTAAAAGTGTGTTCATAAGGCTATGGGGACTAAATTGACTTTTAGTACAGCATTTCATCCACAAACAGTTAGTTAGTCTGAAAGAACTATCCAAGTGTTAATGGATATGTTGAGAGCACGTGTTCTTGATTTCCAAAAATCTTGGAAGGAATACCTACCTTTGGGAGAATTTTGTTATAACAAAAATTATCAAGCAACCATTGGTATGGCACTTTATGAAGCCTTGTGTGGTCATAAATGCAACTCTCTTGTGCATTGGAATGAAATTGGAGAAAAAAAAATATCTTGGACTAGATATTTTATTGAAGAATGAAAAGGCAATTCAAAACATCTACAAGAGAATGTTAATAGCTCAAAGCAGACAAATGAGCTATACAGAGTATAAAAGAAGGAATATTGAGTTTGAAGTGAGAGATAAAGTTTTTCTAAAGATTGCACCAATAAAATGAGTGATGAAATTTGGTAAAAAAGGAAACTTGAGTCCAAGATACATTGGTCCTTATAACATTGTGGTGAAAGTTGGAAAAGTAGCTTATCAAGTAGCCTTGCCACCATCATTAGTAGGAGTACATAATGTTTTTTATGTATCAACGCTAAGAAAGTATGTTTCCAATCCTTCACATGTGCTAGAACAACAAAATGTTGAGTTAGAAAAAGATTTGACTTATGAAGAACAACCGGTGAAAATTTTGTATAGGACAAAGAAAGTACTTAGAAACAAAAAGATTCCATTGGATAAGGTGTTATGGAAGAGCCATTCGGTTGAAGAAGCTACATTGGGAATTGGAAGATGATGTGAGATCAAAGTATCCACACTTGTTTAGTAAGTAAATTTCATAAGGAGGGTAGAGTTATGATGTTTGGTATCCTCACATACTTGTTGGCCAATGCATTGCATAATTTCATGACATTAATTGTATTATATAATGTTTCAAAATCATTTGGGATGTGTTTGATTATATTAAAAGTGTATATCATTTTCAAAAGTATGTTTTGTACAATTTCATTTTAATGTATAGATAAATAACTTGAGATTTCTTAAAGATGGATCCAATATTATAAAAAAAAGAAAAGTGAATGAATGCTGTTTGATATACAATTATAGTTGATAAGTTGAAATTAGGAGTTCAATGATGGTTTTAAAGCTATTTATGCTGAAAATACTATTTCATGTGAAGTAAAATTATGTATGTATTCTAAATAATGATTAAAGGAGACTTTATGACAAGTAAAGAATCTTGTAGAATGTTATTAAGAATGATACAAGGTCTCTTATAAGAGGATGATATGTGTGTTGGTGGTAAGTTTACCTTGAAACCCTAACTAAGTGACCTTTTTGGTATTCAAGTTTGCAGACTTAATTAGGATTTCAACAAGCTGGGAATTGTGTAAGGAATCATGTTATCCAATGTTTGAGTGCATTTGAAAGAGATTTAGAAAATTTGTTAAAGTTTTGGTGAAAAACAATCAAATTTAAGAAATTAGTATTTTCAATAAACCAAAAATTCAGTATGAGTGAGTACACCAAAGTTAGTAAGCTAAATGAGTGGCTATGGTTTAGCTTTTAATTAGGGTTGTGTATCAAGGTTTTAGACATTAAATGACTGATGTGTAAGCTACAAAAAAGGGACACTAATCAAGTTAATAAGAGAGTACTTAAGTGTTATGTAATGTGAGGTGTGTATGTGGCACTTTAAAAGGAATTAAGCAAGTAGGTGAGCTTATTTTAGCCCATTTTCTCTCAAGTTCGACCATCGTCTAAAGAAAAACTCCATTTCCAACTAGGGTTCAAGAAGATAAGCCCATCTCTAAGTGTCTTGGTCAAGGTTTGAGTGGTGACAACTGAGAGAAACCAAAACTAGTCAAGGTAAGCTTGATTTTGTGGTTTTGAGTTTCATTCTTTTAAGACATGCGATAAACCTACAATTTGATTCTTTTGGACAATTCTAGGGTTGTTTTTAGTGTTTAGAAAGACTACAAACCTTGGTTTCATCCTTTTGAAGTGGGAAAAATGAACTTAGAGGTGAACAGTTCAAGTTGCTTCACTAAGGTGAGAATTTGTGAACTATTTTTAGGTTTCTTTCTTTGGTTGTATAAACAGATTTCGGGATGATATGAGCATAATTTTAATGCTATTCAAGGTTCAAAAATCATAGAAAAATTATCTAATAAAAAGGGATTTGATTGTTGGAATAAAAAGTTTTGAAATTATATGAATTTTAGAGAATTTGGGGTTGATTTGTGGTCTTGTGGATATCCTAGACTCTTTTTTTTTTTTTTTTTTTTTTTTTTTTTTTTTTTTTTAAATTTTGGGGAGTGTTAAAAATTTAGGGGAAATGCTACTAAAATTCTTAGAAAAATTTTTGAACCTTTAGAAACCAAAACTCTACTTTTGCCTTCAAAACTAGCTAGTTTTGCCATGTTCCTAATATTCATATTTTTTATTCTTTAAGGCACTTTTGGGATTAAGTTTCGTATTTCATCTCCTACATTGCATGAATTTATGAGTTTTACTAACATTGTTATTCTTAGTTATATTTTTATAAGCTACGTTCTTTATTTTTATTAGAAAATACAAGGAAGTATTAAAAGGATCAAAAGTAGAATATTTAATTCTAGTTTTCACCACCTTTCCTCTTATTTAATATGGTTGCAACTACATGGTTATAAATGACATGTTTGTGGGGACTTAGTCTCTTTTTTGTTTAAGTTGGATTTTAAACTTGAAATAAGCTCTTTAACACTTAAATAAGTAGTATATGTTTAATAAGTTATAAGGAAATATAAACACATATTTTTAGAAGGATTGGACATCGGATCTAAAGAGGAAAACCTTGACAATAATTTTCATTACTCCATAATACAAGATAAGTAGAATTTTACCTGCATCACCATAAATGTTGTACATGTTTGTATGAATGGTTATAACTTTATGGAGCATAAGTAACATGACCATGTTTTGATTTTAAGCATTATGCAAACATGCATTATACGTTAAATACATTGTATCCACTACGTTAATTTAAAAGTTGAAGCATATGGGAAGAAGTTTTATGAGATTTTATGGGCTACTTGTGATGGGATAGTATATTTAATTAAGTTAGTCTCGATAAAGGTTGCTCCACTGTATTGTCTCAATGGAGGCTTATGGTTTTCATATGTTGTCTTGATGGAGACTTATAGATCTTATTATTATCTCAATGGAGACTGTCTCGATGAGAACTTGCAGCATGGGAAGTCACAAACGACAATAATGGCCCAAAGGAATTGACGAAAGGAAACCTACTCATTATAGGAAGCCCTAAAGAAAAATCATGCGCACATTATATTTTACGTAAAATGGGTACAATGTAAGTTTTTAAAGAAGAGAAAAGCATGACATATATGGGATTATTCATGGCATAGTCATTCATGTTACATACTAATTCTACTTACTGTGCATAAGCTCACGTAGTTATGGCAAATGCAGATGAGGATAATTCTTAGCATTAGTAGTAGGATGCTATGTAGTTGGCTAGTGCTATCCACTGAACCTGCAGACTTATGTATATGGACAAAGTTGACCTGTTTTGGGACTTTTCACTACTGCTTCCTTTTGAATGCCTTCACAAGCTGTAATATGACATGGCTGATTTCATTTTGATATATATGTATTATATTGCAAATATAGCATCAGCCAATTTAAGTTTGTAACGTAAAGTTATACTCTAGTTATATAAAGAATTTCAAAAGTTCAAATTTTCTCATATTTTTTTATATTAACTTTGTGTGCTTAATATTATAATTGTAAATAATTGAGTAATATTACTACATATAATATGTTATGCATTTTAAACTTATGTTAGGTGGGTGTTATAGTTGAAAAAGTTAAAATTTTTGAAGGGACAAATTTTATTTTGAAAAATTCAGTGGGTGGTGGCCCTGACTCAACTTTAAACAGTTCCATCACTATCTATACCTATACACAACACATTTTAAAACCTTCTAATATATGGCAGAAAGTGATTCCTTGAATAGCAACATTATCGCGGAGTTCATGAAACCAAGATATAATTTTTAACCACAATTAATCTTTGATTTTTTCTTGTTTGATTTCAGAGACTCTAAATTGACACTTTTACTTAAAGATTCACTAGGTGATAGAAGTTGTGTTTGTTTTTGAATAGTAATGATGTTGAGCTTATTGGCTTTTCTCTTATTGAGATTTGTCAATAATATCATATATCACACACATACAACAGAGGAGCCATAATGTGTACTCGAGCTTGGTTAAGGAGTGAGAGAGAAGGTAAGTTTCATATGTATTACAATATTGATGAGGGTAGCTGCCATTTCTCAAAGTACGGGAGGTCACGTGGTGGATTAATTAAGTTAATTAAACCACAATTTTTGAGTAAAGACACCAATTAAATGTTTTGGGTTATTTTGAAAAACGTGATAGTTTAAAAAAACTATTTAAAGCAATTATTATTATTTTGAAACATTAATTATAAAATAAAATAACAAAGATAGAAGAATATAAGTCGGGCCCCACCAGACCCATATTAGTGCACACACATGGTATTGACAATAAAATATTACAATCACAGACCAATATGAGAGATAAAAATTTAAGAATACATGCCTTGATTAAAATAAAGAAATAACCAAAACAGAATTCCTACAACTCACGTGTTTGTCCTGTCACCTCCCAATCTAGCCTAAGCTACAATCCACCTAGGGGGAAAGGTTTTCAAAACAAGTAAAGAAATGTGAGTAGAACGCTCAGTACGACTAGGTTTAGAAAACATTAGTTCTAGACAAAAATTCTCATATTTGAAAATACTTCACAAAAATTTCAAAAAGATAAATAAGACGAATTTAAATTCATTCCTACCTTTAAATCCCTATTCATCTAGAATTATTCTTTATTATTTGTTCTTAGGTAGAGCCATAGTATCACTACAGTAGTGGTCCAGTTGGATTTTAGGACTTGCCCCCAAGGTCGCACTCTCCATGACCTGATCTCTGTGTATAGCATCATGCTCTAGTTTATCATTCCAGACGATGCTAGTCGACACATCTAGTATCTTATTATTGTTATGTTTCATTTTATCAGATATTCTCATTACGTTCATTATGTGATTCATTATGATCTTCATTCTTCAGCATGAAATGAAAAATACTAGTAAGTTCATTCTAATCACTCCTTAAAAATCAATTTAAAAGAAATCATTTGGCAATAAGTCTTTTTGTCACCAAGGCCCTCTTTGAAAATATTGAAAACATTTTGTCATTTATTCAAAAAATTTTGGAAGAATCTTTAAGGCCAAAACCATTTAAAAACCTAGCTACCAAAGAAGGGGTAGAAGTCTTACCTTGATACTCTGCATCGTGACCCAACACCGCATTCCCGACCTGCTATAGTTAGCTCCATGGAACCATGATCAACCTTAAAAGTAAACTAAGCTTTATCAATATCTTACTTGGAGTATTCTACAGTACTATGCTATCTCATGGTGTCTTAGTATGCCTTTAAAGGTCACAAAATCATATCATGAGGTTAAAATCTTTATCTAGATTTTAAACGGTGAAAAAGGGGTGAAAAATAGCAAAATTCCATGAAATCCAGTTGGCCTGTTGAACTTCTCTGTTTGGCTTGTCGAACTTCACAGTTCGGTCTGTCGGCCATGCAACACCAACATGTCGGATTGGCCCAAGTTTGGCCTGCCAATGGTATGAATCCAGCATGCCGAATTTATGAGTCTAGCTTGCTGAACTCATGAGTCCAGCCTGCCGATATTTAAGATTGGCCTACCAAACTGGAAAAATCTAAGGACCCAAGACTTCAAGCCTTGGTCTCCCTTAATCCAAAATTTCATTCGAAACCTTTTTGCTTAATTCTCAAGAATGGGTAATGTTCATAGATGATAGAAAAACATACTAGAATACTTTTCAACAACTTTAAACAAGATTTACACAAAGATTTTTGAATAAATCCAAAAATAGAGAAAAAGGAAAAAAATGTAATTTTACACAATTTTCCTGAAATTAAGCGTAGATTCTAGATGATTTAGGCTCTATTAACTTAGATTGAAGGTTTCCTAAGCTTTAGAAACTCAAATTTCAACATTTCAATGAAGTGTATAAAATTAGGAAAAAGTTTGAAATTTTGAAAGTTTAGTAAACAAACCTCAAATCCGAGCTTCAAATCGGGTTTATGAAGACTGAATCTTGTTTTTTGAACTTCCAATCCAGCTAAGGTTCAAAGTTTTTGCTCAAATTTTAAATGAAAATCAAGAGAGAAGAGAGAGGGAGAAAGAGCATGAAAGAGGAAAAGAGTGAGGGCTGGGAAAGAAAGAGAGAGAGTGAGTAAATAAGAGGAGGGGAGAGAGGGTTAAATAAAAGAAATGTGGTTCGGTGGAGTGAAAATCATGTTCCAACACATGGTTTTCCAAAAGGGATATATTGGACATTTGACAAATTGTTTTATTTCAAAATTCAAAATAACAAATAAAAAATAACTAAAGGTGCGATAAATTTAAAATGTACCATAAAATGTTTAAATTGAATTTAAATCACATTAATGCATACTAATCTGCCATTAACATGCTAACCTTACTTAATTAAATTCTAGGTGTTACAGCTCTCCACCCCCTAAAAAAAATTTCACCCTCAAAATTTTGGAACCAACCTAAAAACAAAAATAATGCAGAAACAAATCCCGCATAATCGACCCTAATTCCTAGGTTGCCTTATCAACCTTGCGGTGCCACCATACCACATGCACTAATATAATTTCATGGTGTCGCAAACCTATCACTTTTTGATCGATACTCTAAATTGACACCTCTTATTAGGTCGTGTCTTCCTGAGTTTGCACATCATGAATTGAGACGATCTTGCTTGGCTTGAGCGGACATTTCCAATGCATCTACATGCAGAATACGACATGAACATGAGAGCATTCGAGTGGAAGATCAAGGCGACACATGATCTCCTCAACACTAGGAGAAATCTTGAACGACTCAACGTACTTCGGTTCAAGTTCGCCCACCCCCCCCCAACTCACACCAAAATGCAAAACTCACTTACATGGTGAAACCTTTAAGAGAATGGAATCTTTTACCTTGAATCCTAGAGGTTAGCATCTCCTATTCACACAACTCTTCTACCTACTCTAAGCTACTTTCAACAGATCATGAATCACAGTACCCCTTTTCATTGTTCTAACGAGTTTCTTTGGGTCCAATAATGATCTTGTCTTCCGGTTCTGCCTGACTCATTGGTGGTTGGCACGACCGTCTATATGGTACTTCGAACGATGCCACCCTGATGCTCGCTTGATAACTATCGTTGTATGCGACTCCACCAAAGTCTAAAACACGAGCGCGTGATGTATCCCCAAGGTTCTAAATGACTCGCTCAGGCTACTTATCGGTCTAAGGATGAAAAGTTGCTCTGAAATCCAAGTCTATGCCTAAAGCTTCCTGAAAGCTCCTCCAAGAACTTGTTTCAAACATGACGACCTAAAAGTAGGAGATGAAATGCACTGATTTTGTCAACTGTCAATGACGACCCCAATTGCATCATGCCTTTGCTTTGTCCTCGACAACCCAATGAGGAAATCCATCACAACAAGCTCCCATTCCCACCCTGGAATGGGAAACAACTGAAGTTAACTAGCGGGCTTCTGATGCTTAGCTGTTGCCTGGAGATAAGTCACGTACTTAACCACGTACTCTTGAACATCTTTCTTCGTATTTCTCCACTAGTACTGCCATTGCAAACCGTGACATGTTCTCGTGCCCCTTGGATGAATAACGAACTAAGACTTGCGGCTTTGTCCATCAAAGCTTTTGTCACTTCTCCGATCGCAAGCACTACCAAACGCTCCCTAAAATGCAACGATCCATCTGCATGAATCTTCTATTCTTTAAACTGCTCCCCGGTCTGTATTCGTGTCCACGTCCCCTGAAGATGCTAGTCCTACCATTGAGTCTGCTTTATCATCTGAATAAGCACAGAAGTCAATCCCACATGATACACCAGTACTTGATCGAGGTCTTCATGGTACTATATCCAATATTCACTCATAGTAGCCTCTCTCTTCCAATCCTCTAGTGCTAGATGTATGCGGATCCCCGAAGACCTCCTGTTGAACACGTCTGTAACCACATTGGCCTTACTCGGATGATACTGCAACGAGAAATCATAGTCCCCCATATATTTCATCTATCTTTGTTGCCTCAAATTTGAATCCCTTTGGGTGAACAAATACCTTAAGCTCTTGTGGTCTTGGAAAACATGAAATGTTGCTTCAACAAGTAGTATCTCTAGATCCCCAAAGCATGAATCACTACGGCAAGCTCTAAATTATGTGTAGGGTAGCCCTGCTCTTGAGGCCTTGACTATTGCGATCCATGAGCCACAACTTGCCATGCTGCGTTAACCCACATCCGAGTCCTCGTTCTGCTACATCAGTGTAGACCTCATAAGACTCGTCACTACTCAATGTACTTAATACAGAAGTGGTAGTCAACTGATTCCTCAACTCTTGGAAAGCGCGTCCATATTTCTCATCCTATTCAAACCTGATAGTTTTCCTAATCAGCTGGGACAATGGGGCCGTTACTTTTAAGAAATCCTTCACGAACTTTCTATAGTACCCAGCAAGTCCTAAAAGCTACAAAGCTCAGCCACAATCTTCGGTCATTCCCATTGTACTATAGCCTCCATCCTGGACAAATTTACCATGATACCTAGCTTTGAAATGATACGCCCCAGAAGCTTAGCCTCCTTAGTATGCAGCTGGTGCTATCCGGATCGCAAATCCATCCTTAAGAAATATCAAAGACCTGCTAACCAACCAAACAATCCATCGATCCTGGGTAGTGGGTACTTACTCTTCATGGTGACCTGATTTCAGTTGTCGATAATTAACACACAACCTGAGCATACCACCATGCCTTTCGACGAACAGAACTAGTGCGTCCCACGCTATCCTAAATATATCCTTTATTTGTAAGTTCCTAAAGCTGTTTCTTTAATTCCTTTATTTCTGTAGGCGTCAATCGATATGGTGCTATGGAAATCGAAGCGATCCCCAGAAATAACTCGATGTCAAACTCAGTTTCCTGATGCGTTGCTAATCCAAGGAACTCGTCGAGAAAGATATCATCGTACTCATCAGCCACCGATGTTGCTGCATTTCTTCATACGGCATTAGACTCCTCTTTTAGATCTAAAAGAAGTATATATATACATATATATATATATAGCATGCTAGATTTTCTCGTACATCTAGATACATTTTCATGAGCCGATCACTCATTACTCGATCATTACCACCCTAGTAAATTATCATCGTTCCCCTATCGATCACTAGGGTTACCTCCTTAAGGTGACAACCTACAGTTGCATATTCTTGGACAACTAATCTATCCCTAAGATCACATCATAAGTACTCATGGGGATTATAAGCAGATTACTTTCTAAAGTCTCATCCCTAATCATTATCTTTCCAGGTTTATACATATATGGTTCACATACACACCTGCCCCAAGGGTGAGGTAATTACCAAGGGTTCATCAAATTCCTCTATTTTTAATTTCAAGGCATGCATAAATGAACTCGTAATGAGAGAATGAATGGCATCAGTATCAAATAGAACTGAAACTAAAAACTAAAGAACTGGAACTGTACCGTTGACTCTCACGTTGCTAGTTTGAACATCTGAACTCCTTGAAGTCATGGTGTGAACTTGAACTGGAGTCTCTTTTTTTTTTCCTTTATTAGCGCTGCTATGTCTTGGGTCCATCGGTTGACACTGCTGCAAAGAAAACTAATGAAGCTGCTATTGAAGGAGTTGTTGAGGTAGAGGTAAAAATTAAGGTTGAGGCTAACGACTTGCATTCCCTTCGGTCTGAGATCCTTGTCCAGCATTCCTTGCTGTGTAGTTCCTCCCGATGCATCCCGATTACTGGCAGACATGGAAAGGGTTGCTTCGTCCGTTGTTGAATGAACTGCTACTCTCACTGTTGTGTTGCCATGCTGATTCTTCACCCGAGTTTACGGTCGCTATTTCTCCTATTGCTTCTTTGGGGTCTTCTTAATGTTCTTGCCTGATCCTCGTAGTAGAGTGTGGAATCTCCTCCCACCGATAAAGCTGATGACTATAACCTACCAGAATTTTAAAGTTGCAAGACCACTAGTTGCCGTCGAATAGATGCCTTGAGCCCTTCCTAGAACTTGATACACTTTTCAATTTCAGAAGCCATGGTGAACGGAGCAAACTAGCCAACTCATCGAACTTTACCTTGTATTCTTGAACCGTTTTGTCACCCTATTCCAACCAATAGAGTTCATAGATCCTTCAGTCTTTGCATCCCTGTGGAAAAAACACTCATGTAACAACTCGTTGAATCTTTCCTCGTCGATATTGCTATCATTCTCCAAACATTTTGCTTACTCCCACTAGGTGTTAGCACTGCTTGCCAACTTATGGGCTACGAGTTCCACTTGATACACTACCAATACACCAAGGGTATCCAATGTTTCAGTCTTGAGTTTAACCGATATTCAGCCACCTATGGACTCCTATTTCCATCGAAAGTCAAGATAAACATATGCCTAAGATCCTTAAGGCACTCATGCCAATGACTCGCCTCAGGATTGCTGGATCTAACCCTTGCTGCCATTTGTCAAAAAGCAACAAACATAGCTCCTATCATACTTCCCTCATTCATGAGATTTACGTCAGCCCTAGCTAGATGACGCCTAGGTGCCATTATCTCAATTCTAAAACAAAATTAGATTGCCAAAGGCTTTTCACTACCGTACCTATGTGTGCACAATTCCTAAGGTTCGTAACCTAGGGCTCTGATACCATTCTGTCACGTCTCGAAGTACGAGAGGTGACCTAGTGGATTAATTAAGCTAATTAAAACAAAATTTTTGATTAAAGACACCAATTAAATGTTTTGGGTTATTTTGAAAAACATAATAGTTTAAAAAAAAACTCTTTAAAGCAATTATTATTATTTTGAAATAGTTAATCATCAAATAAAATAACAAATACAAAAGAACATAAGCCAGGCCCCACATTAGTGCACACACATAGTTACGTTAATAAAATATTACAATCATAGTCTAATATGAGAGATAAAAATTTTAATAATGCATGCCTTGATTAAAATGAAGAAATAACTAAAACAAAATTTCTACAACTCATGTGTTTGTCTTGTCACCTCCTAATCGATCCTAAGCTGCAATCGACCTAGGGGGAAAGGTTTTTAAAACAAGCAAAGAAATGTGAGCGGAAGGTTCAGTAGGACTAGGTTTAGAAAACATTAGTTCTAAACATAAATTCTCATATTTGAAAATAATTCACAAAAATTTTAGAAATATAAATAAGACATATTTAAATTCATTCCTAACTTAAGAAGCTATAATGCCCCAAAATTTAATTAAGTGATATTAATATATAAAATAGTGAATTGGTGTGCCATGATGTATTTTTTAAACTTAATCTGACTATTTTGTGACAATTTTAGAATTTAAGTTATTTCTAATTATATTAGTCATTTTAATTACTTTTAATTATTTTTATTTGTTATTTTAAATTTTTGAAACAAAACAATTTGTCAAATGCCAACCACGTCCTTTTTCAAAACCGTAGGTGGTACACAGTTTCCTCTCTCGGTTTTGCTCTCCTCCCCTCTCTATTTATTTCTCTCTTTCTTTCTTTCCCTCACTCTCTCAAGCTCACCCTAACTCTCCCTCTCTCTCTCGTCTTTCTCTCTTTCCACTGCCTCTCTCTTTCTCCCTCTTTCTCTCAAATTTTGATCTCAAAATCAAGCCCAAGCTTCGGGTTTCGGTGGATTGGAGGCTTAAGAATGCGTTTGAATAATCACAAACTCAGATTTAAGCATCGATTCAAGGTTAGTTTTTAAAATCTTAAACTTTTTCAAATTTTTATATTTTCATTGTATTTTGAAATCCAAGCTCGTTTAAGCTTAGAAAACCTTAATCTAACTTAATGAAACTTAAAACATTAAGAACCTAAGCTTAGTTTGATTAAAAATGGATTTAAATTAAGATTTTTTATTTTTCCTCTATTTTTCCTTTTCTGGATTTTCTTGGATTTTTCTATGCAAACCTTATTTAAACTAGTTTAGAAGTGTTTTATTATGTTTTTCTACCATCTGTGAGTGTTTTTCATGCTTGGGAATTGAGAAAAACAGATGAAAATGAGAATTGGGCTCGAAGCCAATTTTGAAAAATTCTAGAATTTTCCCTATTTGGCAGGCTGGATTCATGAATCTGGCAGGTTAGACTCATACGTCTGGCAGGCCAAACCTAGAGAATTTCAATAAGCCAGACTTGATTTGTCGGTAGGTCAAACTGCATAGTTCGGTAGGCCGAACCAGCAGAATCGACAAGCAGATCGGGCTTCATGAGAATTTGTTGTTTTTCACCCGTTTTCACTATTTTAGACCCTGATAGAGATTTTAACATTGCAGTGTGATTTTATAAATGCAAATGGCACACTAGGATACCATTGGATAGTCTAGAAACATAGGATATCTTAAGCTAGATATTGATAAACCTAGTTCCTATTTAAGGTTGTTCGTAGTTCTATGGAGCTAACATGTAGCATATCAAAACTTCAGTGTGAGACATTGGCATTGATATTGAGGTAGGACTACTACCCCTTTCCTTAACAGCCTAGTTTTTAAATGATTTTGGCCTCAAAAGGATTTTTATCAAAATGTTTTCAATGATTGATTAAAAAAGGATTTTTATTGGTTGTTTTCACAAATAATAGATTGAGGTGATGTTCATAATGAACCACATAATAAATGTAAATGAAAATACTTGGTAAAAGGAGATTTTAATAACTATAGAAATACATGGATGGGCATGATGCCATATTCAAAGATGGGGTCGTATAGTGTGCGACTTGGGGGCAGGTCCCAAAACCCAACTGGGCCACTTTGGTAGTGATAACTATGGTTTGCTCAAGAAAGATAAAAAGATACATTATGGACAAATTGTTTTTAATGAGACTTACCTAAATGAATTTGTTTATTTAACTCTATTTTCTAATTATTTCTTTGAAAAACAAATTTTATATTTAAATTATTTATTTGTTTGAAAGCTTCGTCCTACTGAGCCTTTTGCTCACTTTTTATCTGTTTTCAAACCCTTTTCCCCTATGTTGAATTCAGCTTAGGATTGACAAAAAGTCCACAAATTGGACTTGCGAGTAGTAAAAGAACTAAATAGGTCATTTGTAATAAATTAATCAAGGAATATATTATTTTAACTTCTCTTTCTATTTTGGACTGTGGTTGTAATTTAAATATTATCGATACCATGTGTGTGCATAAATTGTGGGCCTCGTGGGACCCAACACGTGTTTTCTCTTTCTTTATTATTTTATTTCATTTTGTTTCACCTTATTTGTTTAATCATTATAAATGCTTGTTTAAAAAGGGTTTGTAAATTATCACCTACTTCTTAACTAATTAGATTCCTTAACTTATGTTTTAATTAATATTTTTACTTAATTAACTTAATTAACTTGCCACGTCACCTCCCGTTCTCTAGGGCATGACAAATCCCTATTCATCTGGGATTATTCTTTATTATTTGTCCTCTGGCAAAGCCATAGTATCACTACTGTAGTGGCCTAGCTGGTTCAGAACCTGGCCCCAAGGTCACACTATCCACGACCCGATCTCTATGTATGGCATCATGCTCTAGTTTATCATTCCAGACAGTGCCAGTCGACACGTCCGATATCTTATCATTGTTATGTTTTATTTTACTAGATATTTTCATTAGGTTCATTATTTGATTTATTATGATTATTCATTCTTTAGTAAGAAATGAAAAATACTAAGAAGTTCAGTCTAATCACTCCTTAAAAATCAATTTAAAAGAAATCATTTGGCAATAAGTCTTTTTGTGGCTAAGGCCCTCTTTGAAAATTTTTAAAACATTTTGTCATTTATTGAAAATATTTTGAAAGAATCTTTAAGGTCAAAACCATTTAAAAACCTAGCTACCAAAGAAGGGGTGAGGTCCTCCCTCGATACTCTATATCGTGACCTAACACTACAGTCCCGACCCATTATACGTTAACTTCATAGAACCACGATCAATCTTAAAAGTAAACTAAGCTTTATTAATATCTAACTCAGAGTATTCTAAAGTACTATGCCATTTTATGGTGTCTTAGTTTGCCTTTAAAGGTCACAAATTCATATCATAAGATTAAAATATTTATCTAAGTTTTAAATGGTGAAAACAGGTAAAAAATAGCAAAATTTCATGAAATCTGATCGGCTTGCTGAATTGCTCTATCCAGCCTGTCGAACTGCACAGTTCGGCCTGCCGGCCATGCAACACCAGCCTGCCAAACTGGCCCAAGTTTGGCCTGCCGATGGTATGAATCCGGCATGCCAAACTCATGAGTCTGGCTTGCTGATGTTTAAGATAGGCCTGTCGAACTGGAAAAATCTAGGGACCCAAGACTTCGAGCCTTGGCCTCCCCAAACCCAAATTTCATTCTAAACCTGTTTTCACAATTCTCAAGTATGGGTAATGTTCATAGGTGATAGAAAAACATAGTAGAATACTTTTAAATAACTTTAAACAAGATTTACACAAAGACTTTTGAATAAATCCGAAAATGGAGAAAAAGAAAAAAATGTAATTTAAACCAATTTTCGTGAAATCAAGCCTAGATTCTAGATGATTTGGGCTCTATTAACTTAGATTGAAGGTTTCCTAAGCTTTAGAAACTCAAATTTCAACATTTCAATATAATTTAGAGAATTGAGAAAAAAGTTTGAAATTTAAAAGTTTAGTAAACTAACCTTAAATTCAAGCTTTAAATCGGGTTTATAAAGACCGAATCTTGTTTCTTGAACTTCCAATCCAGCTGAGGTTTAAAGTTTTTGCTCAAATTTTGAATAAAAATCAAGAGAGAAGAGAGAGAGGGAGAAAGAGTGTGAGAGAGGAAGAGAGAGAGGGTTGGGAAAGAAAGAGAGAGAGTGAGTGAAGAAGAGGAGGGGAGAGGGGGTTAAATAGAAGAAAATGTGTTTCTACGGAGTGAAAAATTATATTCCAACACATAGTTTTTTAAAATGGACATATTAGACATTTGACAAATTGTTTTGTATCAAAATTCAAAATAACAAATAAAAATAACCGAAGATGAGATAAATTTAAAATGTACCACAAAATGTTCAAATTAAATTTAAATTACATTAAAGCATACTAATCCACCATTTACATGCTAACCTTAATTAAATTTTAGGTCTTACAGTAAGTTTCATATTTATTACACATTTTATAAACTTTAAAAGAAAAATAACATTCTAAGTTTCATATTTATTAAGCATTTCAAACTTTAAAAGATAAATAACATTCTCGTTTAGGTTTATTTTGTAGCTTTTGACTAAAATCACTTGTGATTCATTGATTATTTGATTTGGTTGATTTATTAGAACCACATAGCAGGGTTGAACACATCCTGTCTTGTGTCTTAAACTAAAGAAGAATTTTGTTGGTTGTTGATGGACATTGGACATCAGATATTCTTTGCTTCTTATGGTTTAACAAACAGTTTTTGAATCGTGGATAAAGTTATACATTTGAGTTCACAATCCGGTTCCATCTTTGTTTCTGTGATTTTAGTTTGTGTTGTTAGAGAAATTGTTGGTCTTCTTTCGTATCCACGATGAGTATTAATTGCTTCGCCTCTTCTTTTTATTGGAGTCTCTGGCTGGTAATCTAGCTTGAAATGAAGAGCAATAGAAAAGAAGATTCGATCTTTTCCAAGGGAACATCTGCGGCAGTGCCCAGCTGAGAGGCACTACCCATAGGGTCTAATCCAACGTTAAAAAGAGTGGTTTGGTGAAATGAACGGCCAAGAGACGAGGTATATCAGATCTCGATGTAGTGTTGTATACACACAATGTTATTTTTTCTTTTAAAAAATGGATTCGGATCTGCACTTTTTTTTTATTTTAACAAATAATAATTATTCCATCCAAAAAAACCTATCGATGAGCAAGGAACTTGTTTCTGGTATGTAAACAAAATTGAGAGGTTCAAACCGTCGTTAATGGTGTACTCAAGCGACTTCGTTCACTACCTCTAGCAGCTGATCGTTTTCTTCCTTTGACGGCGGCGCGATCTCCTCTCTGCCCCAACGCCGACGACTTCTCTGAAATGAGATGACTCCTCATCTTTCTCCTCCACCATTTCATTGCATTTTCATGTTCCCAAGAACATTCGTTTCCTTCCTCTGGAATATGCCCGATATAGAAGAATGTTCAATTTCTGATAAGGCGAAAGGGGGAAAAAAAAACAAAGCTAGTCATTTATCAAAGTCTCTTTAATTTGTTTCTTTGGCTTTTGTCCTTCTTCTGTTCTATTTTATAGATCTGAAAAAGGCAAAACCAAAAAGAAGAACATGATCCCTAATTCTTTTTTTGTATTATTTTGTTTTTGCTTTTTTTTTTTTTTATTTTTTTTTTTTTTTATTTTTATTTTTATTTGGGGGGGGGTGGGGGATTGCGACCCGTGTGCACAATAGTCTTTAAACAATTGTGAAGCCCTTTCCCATTGGACTTAAATCTAGAGCTCGTTTGGGGAAAGATTGGGTTGAAGTTCTCGACCCGGCAGTCGAACGCAGGGAGGCCATTCCCCGCCCCATAGATGGCGATAAATGGTGGATTTTTGGCTTGGAATTTGTGGAGATCTGCATTGGGTGGAGCGGAAGAGAATTTTGGTTGGACCCAGCGACGAAGAAATGGAAGGAGGAGAAGGAAGTAATTCTAAATAAGGAGCCATGTACGACGGAATATTGTGTGGTGGATGGGGTGTCGTATTTCTGTGGTAGTGGAGGGAAGTTTGGGATTCTTTACAAGGGAATTGGGGAGTGGAAGGAGCTCAAGGGTGTGGAGGAAGGGAAGCCCAAGTGCTTGTGTAGTCAAAAGCTTCTCAGTCTGGATGGGAGTTTGGTTGTGGCTTTTGCAGAGGTGAGATTTGGAGAGACCATTGATCTGAAAAGGGGAAAAGTCGGGGTGTGGTGTGCGGAAATCGATGTGATGGAGAGCGGAGATGGGGATTGGTGGGGACGAGTTCATTGGTCGGAGAAGTTTCCTCTGCTTACGGAACTGACTTGGGGAACTACAGAGGGGAACTTTCATGAGTCTCAATATATCTATTTTTGCAAGCGCTTGTCTGTTTCTTTTTGAGTACTGGTGAGGCATTCGATTCTCCAGTTAAGTATATTCTAGTTTTTTTTTTTTTTTTTTCGTGGACATAGTTATATTCTCACATAGGGCTGTCAATTTATGTTGTGTATCGTATTTGTGTCAACACTTTTATAACACGACACGATTAGACTAAACACAAACACGATTAATAAACATGCCTAAAATACAAATACGAACACGACATGCTTATAACACGACACAATTATTATACGATTAAAAAAATTAATATTTAATTTTTTACTATGTTTTTTTTATACAATTAAAAAAAATAATATTTAATTTTTTTCTATATAATTTTTTTAAAACCAAAAAAATCTCAAAAGCTTTAAATAATAAATATCAATGTAAATAATCTAATAATCTAATACTTTTTAATTATTAAGAAAGAGAATAGCAGTATTTTAAATTTTTCTCTAATTTTTAAATTGTTAAACACTTTGAATTGTATTTTCATTTTCCTCTCATTAGAGAAGAATAGCCTCAAAGTCATAAACGCAATTCACTTGCAATACTAACTTCATGGGCGTGAGGCATTTATTATAGAAGGGTTGAGAGAGAGTTTCATTCACTTTCCATGTGGGAGTTTTAGTTTCAAAAGCAAAAAATTACACTATTATTGAATGTCTAAGGAAGACTAGCAGGATGGTGAGGCGCACAAAAAACCACTTAAGGGTGCAAGTTCGAACTTTGATGGTTGCAAAGTTCATAAATTTTTTTTATTTTAAGTTTAAATGTGCTATAAACGTATGGGCTGTGTCGTGTCGTGTCGACACATTTACTGCACGCTTAATTAAGCGTGTTAAACTGTAACACCCCAAAGTTAATTAAGTGTAATTAGAGTGCTAAATGGTAGATTAGTGTGCCATAATGAGCATTTTAAACTTAATTTGATTATTTTGTGAAAATTTAGTAACCTTGTGTTATTTTACTCTTTTAATAATTTTTAATTATTCTAAATTGTTTTTAATTGTTAATTTAAATTTCAATGAAACAATTTGATTTGAAAACAGTGTGTAGTTGCACATAGTCTTGTACAACCACTTTTTTCTCTCTCTTCCTCTATTTATTTCATTTCTTTCTCTCTCTTCCTCATTTTCTTTCTCGCTCTCTCTCTCTTCTCTCTCTCACTCTCTCGGTCACTCTCTTACTCTCTCAATCTCTCTCTAAAATTTTGAACCAAAATTTGATTTCAAGCATCAGGTTAGCAGATTGGAGGCTTAGGAACTTGATTGGATGATTTCAAACTCATTTTAAAGCTTCGATTCGAGGTTAGTTTTTTAAAATTTAAAACTTTTTCTATTTTTTAAATTTTCTTGTATTTTGATATTCGAGCACATTTGAGCTTAGAAAAGCTTCAATCTAGGTTAAAGTAACTTAGAATAACTAGAATACAAACTTTGTTTGATCAAAGACGGATTGAAATCAAGATTTTTTATTTTTCCTCTATTTTCTCTATTTTTGGATTTTTGTGAAAATTTTGCTTAAATCTTGTTTTAATGAGTTGAAAAGTGTTTAATAATGTTTATTTATCAATTTTGATCATTATCCATGCCTGAGAACTGAGAAAAACAGGTTGGATTGAAGATTGGGACTTGGGAGGCCGAGAACCTGTACGTGAAAATTTCTAGAATTTCTCAGATCGGCAGGCCAAACTTGATCTTCGGCAGGCCGGATTCATGTGTTCGGCAGGCCGGATTCATACCACCGGCAGGCTGAACCTGGAAATGTTCGGCCGACCGAACTTGGATTTTTGGCAGGCTGAACTATACAGTTCGGCTGGCAGAACCAGGGGAACCGGCAGGCCGACCGAACATAACTCAAATTTTGTGATTTTTCACCTGTTTTTACTGTTTTGATCCTCGATTGAAATTCCAACTTTATAAACTAATTTTATAAACCTAAGTGGCACACTAGGACACCATGAGACGATTTAATAATCTAGGATATCTCGGGTTATATACTAATAGACCTAGTTTTCATTTAAGGTTGTGCGTGGATCCGCGGAGCTAACGTATAGCGGACCGAGATTACGGTGTGGGACACCGACATGGATATCGAGGTAGGATTTCTACCCCTTCTTTGGTAGCTAGTTTTAAATATTTTGGCCTCAAGTGAATTTTTAACAAAAATATTTTCAATGATTGGTTGAAAAAGGATCTTTATTTACTGTTTTCATAAATGATAGAATTGAGGTGATTTTTATAATAATGAATCTCATAATAAATATAAATGATTGCATTAGGTAAACAGAGATTTTAATAATCATGAAAAGATATATATATATATATATTTTGAGGCATGACGCCATATCAGAGATAGGGTCATGTAGTGCGCGACCTTGGGGGCAGGTCCCGAAATCCAGCTGGGCCACTTCGGTGGTGAATAATTGGTTTGCCCAAGAGAATTAAAAAAGGTACTCTTGACAAACTGTTTTCAATGAAATTTTAGTAAATGAAAATACTTATTTGATTTATTTAATTATTTATTCTTTAAGAAAGTTCTATTAGAATATTTATTTGTTTATTTTAAATATAGTCCTACTAAGCTTTTCGGTCACATTTTTATTTGTTTTAAAATCTTACCCTAGGTGAATATCAGCTTAGGATTGAAGAATAGTCCGCTGACCGGACTTACGACCAGTAAAAGATTTAGGTAGATTGTAGTACAAATCAAGGCATGTAAGGTCTTAACTTAATCTTTTATTTTGGACTGTGGTTGTATGGTAATATTGTCAATACTATATGTGTGTGCACAATATGTGGGCCAGTGGGACCCATACTCGTTCTACCTCATATTTAAATATTTTTAATGTGTTTTTATTTGCTTAATCATTATGATGGTTTATTTTATTTCCTTAATTTATTCTCTATGAACGATTTTAAAATTATCTCATTTTTATTTATAAATTAAATTCTAAAACCCAATTTTTAACTAAATCTTTATTTAATTAACTTAATTAAGCCACCACGTCACCTCCCATACTCCAAGGCATGACAAATTAGTATCAGAGCTCAAGGTTATGAACCTTGGGAATTGTGCACACATAGGTATGACAATAAAATACCACTGACAGTCTAAATTTTGTTTTAAGAAGTGAGAGAATGGCACCTAGAGGTCGCTCGATAGCGGATGCCGAGTTTGGAAATGATGACGGCATGATGAGGGCTATGTTTGCTGCATTTTGGCAGATGGCAGCAAGGGCAAGACCTGATGATTCTAAGGCTAGTCGTCGGCATACGTACTTTAAGAAATTTCAACGTGCGTCAGTACCGACCTTTGATGGAACCGGGGATCCGCAGGTGGCGGAATATTGGTTAGACTCGATCGTGAAACACTTGGATACGCTTGGTGTGCCAGCGGAGTATCGCGTGAAATTTGCAGCATATAAGTTTGAAGGTGGTGCTAATACCTGGTGGAAGCAAGCAAAGCGTCTGAAAAATAATGGTAATATTAGTTGGGACAGGTTTGAGGAGCTGTTCTATGATAGGTACTTTCCGCAGGGGTATAGGGGCCAAAAGGTGGCAGAATTCTATAGGTTGCAGCAGGACGATATGTCAGTTCGGGAATACGAAGCGAAGTTCAATGAATTGGCTAGATTTGCTCCCTCAGCAGTGGCATCAGAGCGTGATAAATGCATCAAATTTCAGGAAGGACTCAAAGCCCCTATTCGACGACAGATAGTTGATCTACGACTCAGGAACTTTGGATAGCTTGTGTCATCAGCGATATCAGTGGATAATGATTACGTGCAGTATTGTGAGAATCGAGCCAAGGCATCAGGAGGACCACAGAGGAGCGGTAGGAGGAGCATCAGTAGTCAACTGACTCTGAAAAAGAGCAAACTGGGTGGCGTGAACAGCGACAGCAGCAGTTCATCCAACAGCAGGCGTAGCAACCCCTACAGCTTTCATTGTCATTATTGCTAGCAGCCAGGACACATCAAAAGGAATTGCCCGATCAAGAGTGCTTGCCTTGGATTTCAGACCGGAGAAGGAGCTAGTCGTCAGCCCTAGCTTCAGACTCTACCTCAGCCACAAGAGTATCCTCAGCTTCCATTTCATCAGTTCTCTCCTTAGCAACTGTCACATCCAGCGCAAGGACATCAACTGTAGGACTTTCAACGTAACGTTCCTCAGTATCGAGCGCCGAGTACAGCTAGTGTCCAGTCGCCATCATCACAGTAGTATCAGCCAGTTAATCTAGGAACTAGTAATGTGGGTAGAGGAAAAGGAAAAGCTCTAGTATGGGTTCACGTGATGACATCAGGGAGTTTAGATGCCCAGACCAATAACGCAGTTGTTGATGGTACGATCATGATTTCTCAGTCCTTAGTACACGTGTTATTTGATATTGGTGCCACTTATTCTCTCGTTTCGAGTTCATTTGTACATGCCTAGGGATTAGAGATAGAAGAGTTTTATGAACCCTTAGCTATAACTTCACCCTTGGGGCGGGTGTGTGTGAATAGTGTTTGTAAAGCTTGTAAAATAAAGATTGGAGACGAGATTTTAAAAAGCGATTTGATTGTAATCCCCATAAGAACCTATGATGTAATCCTAGGGATGGACTGGTTGTCTAGATACAGTGCAGTAGTGGATTGCCAACTTAGAAAAATGACCCTAGTGTCTGATAGGGGGACGGTAATCACCCACCAGGGTGGTGGTGATCGGTTAATGAGTGAGCGTCATGTTAGGGCATGTCTCGGAGGGCAAAAAAACACAGTTTGTTACGCTATCTTCATGGATTTGGAAAGAGAGCCTAGTGTTTCGAGAAGACGTGCAGTAATTCCAGTAGTAGACGAATTTGAGGATGTCTTCCCCGACGAGCTACCAAGATTACCACCGCATCAGGAAATCAAATTTGGTATTGAATTTTTTCCAGGGATAGCACCTATTTCTATTGCACCTTACCGAATGGCGCTGGCAGAAATGAAAAAACTCAGGAAGCAACTTCAGGAACTTGCTGATAAGGGATACATCCGGAATAGCACATCACCGTGGGGAGCATCGGTTTTGTTCGCTAAGAAGCATGATGGAACTCTCAGGTTATGCATAGATTATCGACAATTGAATCAAGTCACAGTGAAGAATAAGTATCCATTGCCCAGGATCGATGAGTTGTTTGATCAGTTGGGAGGTTCGCGGTACTTCTCAAAGATAGATTTGAGGTCAAGATATCATCAGCTCAGGATTAAGGAAGAGAACATTCCTAAGACAGCTTTCAGGACATGGTATGGACATTTCGAGTTTCTAGTGATGTCGTTTGGATTGACGAACGCTCCGGCAGCTTTCATAGATTTGATGAACAGGATATTCATGCCCTACTTAGATTAGTTTGTGATCGTGTTCATCGATGACATCTTGGTTTATTCTAAGACTCGAGAGGAGCATGAGCAGCATCTCAGGATCGTGCTTCAGACTCTACGAGAACATCAGTTATATGCCAAGAGGGAAAAGTGCAAGTTTTGGTTAACAGAGGTTAAATTTCTGGGTCATGTCATTTCTAAACAAGGTATTTCGGTGGATCCATCAAAGATAAAAGCCATAGTGGATTGGGAACGACCGAGGAATGTGGCGGAGATCCGTAGCTTCTTGGGACTTGTAGGATATTATAGGAAATTTGTAAAAGATTTCTCGAAGATAGCAGCACGGTTGACAAGATTGATTAGGAAAAATGTCAGGTTCGAGTGGAATGAAGAATGCAAGTTTTCCTTTCAAGAGTTGAAGAATCGGTTGATTTCAGCTCCAGTGTTTATCATTCCCAGCAGTGACGAGCCGTACGAAGTTTATACAGATGCTTCAGGACGTGGACTTGGATGCGTGTTGATGGAACATGGACGCGTGGTAGCGTATGGATCGAGACAGTTACGACCTCACGTGCGGAATTATCCTACTCATGATTTGGAGCTCGCAACAGTGATTCATGCATTAAAAATTTAGAGATGTTATTTGTTCGGGGCAATATTTCAGGTTTTCTCCAACTGTAAGAGTTTGAAGTATCTGTTCACTCAAAGGAATTTGAACTTGAAGCAATGGAGATGGATGGAATACATGGAGGATTATGATTTTGCGTTGCAGTATCATCCTGGGAAAGCTAATGTAGTGCGGATGTGCTCAGTCAAAAATCTTCAAGAATTCTCGCTTGTTTGGCTCTCGAGGATTGAAAAAGGGATGCGACGGTAAGTGAGTTCCGTCTACAGTGTTGCGAGGACTACGATTGTATTTCAGTGTATCATATGGAGACGACCCCAGCTCTTATTCAGATGGCGAAGCAAAATCAGTGGCAAGACCAGCATCTTTAGGGAATCTGGACACGAATTCGAAACGGGAAGCAGTTTGAAGAATAGAGGATATATGCAGATGGATTGTTGTACTTTAGGGAGCGTTTAGCAGTTCTAGCTATCACAGAAGTAAAGAAAGCCGTAATGGACAAAGCTCATAGGTCTCAGTTCGCCATTCATCTAGGGAGTACGAAGATGCATCGTGACTTAAAGAGGCAATATTAGTGGAGAGGCATGAAGAAGGACGTTCGAGAATACATGGCCAAATGTGTGACTTGTCTTCAGGTGAAAGCCGAGCATCAGAAGCCAGCAGGTCAGCTTCAGCCACTTCCTATTCTAGGGTAGAAATGGAAATACGTGACGATGGATTTTCTTACCGGATTACCAAGGATGGAGCAGTGGCACGATGCGATTTGGGTCGTGGTCGACAGGCTAATGAAGTCAGCTCATTTCATTCCGTTGAGATCGACATGTTCGAGAAGGATTCTTGGAGAGTTGTATATGCAGAACATAGTACGATTGCATGGAGTTCCTTTGTCCATCACATTAGATAGGGATACTAGATTTAATGCCAGGTACTGGAGGAGCTTTCAGGAGGCTATGGGCACATATTTGAATTTTAGCACGGTGTTTAATCCCCAGACTGATGGGCAATCTGAGCGAGTTATTTAGAATCTCAAAGACATGTTACGTGCTTGTGTGTTAGACTTCGACGGAAACTGGAAGAAATACTTGCATTTGGTGGAGTTTGCATGCAACAATAGCTATCAATCAAGTATTGGTATGGCACCATTCGAGGCACTGTATGGGCGACCGTGTCGATCGCCAGTGTGTTCGGCCGAACCAGAAGATAGAGTTATCCTTGGACCAGATGAGATTTGTGATAGCAACGAGAATATTGTTGTGATTCTGGATCGACTGAGAGCAGCTCAAAGTCGACAGAAGAGCTATGTAGATAGAAGACGTCGACCTTTGGATTTTGAGGTTGGAGATTTCATACTCTTGAAGGTATCACCTCGCAAGGGCATTTCACGATTCAGAGTAAAAAGAAAACTCGCGCCAAGGTATGTTGGACCATTCGTGATTACTCAACGTGTTGGTGTGGTTGTGTATCGACTCAACCTTCCTCCAGAACTTTCGTATGTTCACGACGTATTTCATGTAACGATGGTTCGGAAGTGTCCACCTGAGCGGGATAAGATAGTTTCGTTTTAGGATGTACAGATTTAGGAAGACACGACATATGAAGAAGTGTCGATCCAGATTATCGACCGTAAAGTGATTAGTTTGCGACGTCGTGAGATCTCGTTAGTTAAGGTCGTATGGCAACATCATGGGGTTGATGAAGCCACTTGGGAATTGGAATCGAGTATGCGGGAGTTGTATCCGCATTTGTTTTGTTTTTGAAATCGATTTGTAAATTTTGAGGACGGAATTTCTTTTAGGGGTGGAGAGTACCAGAAGTTAATTAAGTGTAATTAGAGTGCTAAATGGTGGATTAGTGTACCATAATGAGCATTTTAAACTTAATTTGATTATTTTATATAAATTTAGTAACCTTGTGTTATTTTACTCTTTTAATAATTTTTAATTATTCTAAATTGTTTTTAATTGTTAATTTAAATTTCAATGAAACAATTTGATTTAAAAACAGTGTGTAGTTGCACACAGTCTTGTGCAACCACTTTTTTCTCTCTCTTCTTCTATTTATTTCATTTCTTTCTCTCTCTTCCTCATTTTCTTTCTTGCTCTCTCTCTCTCTTCTCTCTCTCACTCTCTTGGTCACTCTCTCACTCTCTCAATCTCTCTCTAAAATTTTGAACCAAATTTGATTTCAAGCATCGGGTTAGCAGATTGGAGGCTTGGGAACTCGATTGGATGATTTCAAACTCGTTTTAAAGCTTCGATTCGAGGTTAGTTTTTAAAATTCAAAAGTTTTTCTATTTTTCAAATTTTCTTATATTTTGATATTCGAGCTCGTTTGAGCTTAGAAAAGCTTCAATCTAGGTTAGAGTAACTTAGAATAACTAGAATACAAACTTTGTTTGATCAAAGACGGATTGAAATCAAGACTTTTCATTTTTCCTCTATTTTCTCTATTTTCAGATTTTTGTGAAAATCTTGCTTAAATCTTGTTTTAATGAGTTGAAAAGTGTTTAATAATGTTTATTTATCAATTTTGATCATTATCCATGCCTGAGAACTGAGAAAAATAGGTTGGATTGAAGATTGGGACTCGGGAGGCCGAGAACCAGTGCGTGAAAATTTCTAGAATTTCCCAGATCGGCAGGCCGAACTTGATCTTCAGCAGGCCGGATTCATGTGTTTGGCAGGCCGGATTCATACCACCGGCAGGCCGAACCTGGAAATGTTCGGCCAACCGGACTTGGATTTCTGGCAGGCCGAACTGTGCAGTTCGGCCGGCCGAACCAGGGGAACCGGTAGGCCGATCGAACATAACTCAAATTTTGTGATTTTTCACCTATTTTCACTGTTTTGAACCCCGATTGAAATTCCAACTTTATAAACTGATTTTATAAACCTAAGTGGCACACTAGGACACCATGAGACGGTTTAATAATCTAGGATATCTCAGGTTAGATACTAATAGACCTAGTTTTCATTTAAGGTTGTGCGTAGATCCACGGAGCTAACGTATAGCGGACCGGGATTACGGTGTGAGACACCGACATGGATATCGAGGTAGGACTTCTACCCCTTCTTTGGTAGTCAGTTTTAAATATTTTGGTCTCAAGTGAATTTTTAACAAAAATATTTTCAATGATTGGTTGAAAAAGGATCTTTATTTATTGTTTTTATAAATGATAGAATTGAGGTGATTTTTATAATAATGAACTTCATAATGAATATAAATGATTGTATTCGGTAAAAAGAGATTTTAATAATCATGAAAAGATATATATATATATATATATATATATATTTTGGGGCATGACGCCATATCAGAGATCGGGTCATGTAGTGCGCGACCTTGGGGGCAGGTCCCGAAATCCAGCTGGGCCACTTCGGTGGTGAATAATTGGTTTGCCCAAGAGAATTAAAAAAGGTACTCTTGACAAACTGTTTTTAATGAAATTTTAGTAAATGAAAATACTTATTTGATTTATTTAATTATTTATTCTTTAAGAAAGTTCTATTAGAATATTTATTTGTTTATTTTAAATATAGTCCTACTGAGCTTTTCGCTTACGTTTTTATTTGTTTTAAAATCTTACCCTAGGTGAATATCAGCTTAGGATTGGAGAAGAGTCCGCTGACCGGACTTAAGACCAGTAGAAGATTTGGGTAGGTTGTAGTACAAATCAAGGCATGTAAGGTCTTAACTTATTCTTTTATTTTGGACTGTGGATGTATGGTAATATTGTCAGTACTACATGTGTATGCACAATATGTGGGCCAGTGGGACCCATACTCGTTCCACCTCATATTTAAATATTTTTAATGTCTTTTTATTTGCTTAATCATTATGATGGTTTATTTTATTTCCTTAATTTATTCTCTATGAACGATTTTAAAATTATCTTATTTTTATTTATAAATTAAATTCTAAAACCTAATTTTTAACTAAATCTTTATTTAATTAACTTAATTAAGCCACCACGTCACCTCCTGTACTCTGGGACGTGACATAAATGTGCTAGTATGAATCCAACACATTTATTTTTGTGTTATTTGTGCCAACCCATTTATGGCCCAATTAATATTTGTACGGTCCAAACCCATTTATATCGTGTCATTTTCATATCATGTCATCGTGCCGTGTCCGAAATTGCCGGCTCTAGTTTCACTGATGCTATGCTGTATTGACCATACAATATGCTTGTTAGTTGTCTATGATTTGATAATTAGGCTTGTCATAAATTTGGCTCATTATTAACTGTACTTGTGTAACTAGGTATGTTTGTAAAATTTTTGTGCTGTGGTATGTGTAAACGCCATTGGAAAAAACCAGAAGGAAAAACACTAGAATAGTTATGACATTTGAGGACTGGGTTTTTTTTTTTTTTTTGGTGGAAGATAATCACCAAGAGTTGTATAAGTAGATAAACTTTAATGAAAGTATTTTTCAACAGGGCTCTTTGTTCTTTGATAAACATGGATAAAACTTGTATGGTTGTGGTCAATGTTTGAATTGCATTATTTGTTTAGTTTTTTTATGCCTTGTTGGAATTAATTCCAATAAAGTATGGGCTAATATATTAAATAAATGTGTGTTAATGCTATCAGATAAGATTAGCCTAATTAAAGAGATATGATAAAGTGTAAAATTTTGGATTTTAAAGCATCTCATAAAGTGTGAGCATAAAATTATGTGTAGAGACCTAAAGTCTAATTTCTATTTTTATGATGGGCCTAAATAGAAATAAGACAAATTAAGGAACAATTTATAAAAAGGTTACAGTCCTTGAGTCATACGGTATGTATCTTTTCTAGCGTCCCATCACTGAAAAAGAGAGAAAAAACTTCCTCTTAGAGAAACTGTACTAACTCAGAAGATCATGAACCAAAATTCAACTGTTCAAATAGATTCAGGTATGCTTCCGCTAAAATTCTTAATGAATTAACATAAGTTTTAGGATTTGATGATGGTTTTATCTATAAAGTTCTTTCCAACAAGTGGCATTAGAGCTTTCTCATGTTGAATCATTGAGAAATATTTTCTCAAGACTTTGGTTGAATTTTACACTAATTTGGATTTAGTTTAAAGATTTGTTATATATTCAGTTTAATATATATCAATATTCATTGATAATATCTTTAAACTGAATTCAGTTTGTATTTTTGAAGTTCGTGTTTGATTTGGTTTGTGTATAAGGATTCATTGATAATATATATACAAAAATTTGGGTATTTGTGGTTGTTTTTGTACATTTTTTTTGGGTTTTATATATATGTATGTGTTGTGGTAGTCGGTTTAAACATAACATTGCAATCTTTCAGATTATTAGCAGCAATCTTATTGTCACCGGCAAAGAACTTCAGGTGCTGCCATCAGGCCACGCCATAGAGGTAAAGTCACAGCCTTTGGCCGTGGCGGCACATGAAAACAGCAACCAAAAGTTGCCGCATAAGCAGAAGGAAAAGAGAAAACAAAAAAAAGGGATGATGCTGTGTTTTTTGGCTAGCGGCTGGCTGTTCCACCGCCAGCATCAGTGCTCTCTAGGCTGCGACATAGGCAGCGGTGAAGACCCATTGGCGGTGGCATGACTGCCGCCTGAAGACGATTCCCAGGGGTCGTGACCCCTAGGCATGAGGCATGATTCTAGGCTTCAGCACAGAATTTGCATATGATCTAAGGGGCCCGTGACCAGATGAAACCTAAGGGCTCAACCTCTAGGTAACCAGGCACCAAAAAAAGGAGGCTGTTTTTTACATGGGCCAAGCCCGTGACCAGCAAGAAACCCAGAGGCTTAACCCTTGGATGACCCGAGTATAAAAAAAAAAAAATTTGGGCCTGGGTCATTTTTCTTTCCTTTTCCTTTTGGGTTGGCCTAAATGTTGAGTCAAATAATGGGTCATTGGATTTGGGTAATTAGGTTTAAGTAAAGAGCTGGATAGGGTTAACCCATCCGTGCAGTACTTGACCTATAGGAACCCGACCCGGTTTGACTCTAATGGCTGAGTTTGTCCATTGACCTTGACATTTTCATAGTTGACTTTGACCAAAAAAATTTTATTTATTTATTTATTTATTTTAGTTTTGGTCACTTTTTGAGTGTAATTTTAAATTCAAATATTGGTATTTCATATGTATTTTAAGATAAATTAATTGAAGCAATATGTCACCAAAGTGGCCTCCCTTGTGGAAATTAATTTGTTTTGGAATATAAACTGTTGTGTTTATACAACTTATGTGAATATTTACCAGCCCAAGGGAAGACTAGTATTTGATAGAATTGCATGTACACCTATGGTAATAAACATCTGATAATTATTTAGTTCTTTACATGTGAACAACAAATTTGCCTAAAGGAAGATTTATTGTTTGACATGTTCTAATTATCAGTGTTTGATTACTATACCAAGAGTACCACTGACAAGTTAATATTTCTATCTAAAGACTAAATATTAATGTTGTGCTAGGTATCTTGTGAATTTATTTAAGTATGATATGGAACTTATGTGAGCTTCTTGTTTTGTTGTTTTGTTCTCTGTTTAGTTACAAGTTCTGGCACAAACTTCAAGGCATGGCAAGAGAACATTATAATTGTTCTTGGTGTCATAGATCTAGACCTTGCATTGAGGGTTGAACGGCCACCTGACCTTATAGATAACAGTTCCTTTGATGATAAGAGGGACATGGAAAGGTGGGACCGTTTGAATCGCATAAGTCTTATGATCATGAAGTGTTCTATTTTGGAAACTTTCAAGGGTACTGTGTCCGAAAAGGTTACGACAGCCAAAGGTTTCCTTGAAGAAATTGAAAAGATGTTTGCAAAGAACAAAAAGGTTGAAACAAATACGCTTTTGGCAAACCTTATTTCAATGAGGTACAAAGGAAAAGGGAACATAAAGGAGTACATCATGGAGATGTCTCATCTTGCTTTGAAACTAAAGGCCCTCAAGTTAGAACTATCTGAGGACTTGTTCGTGCATTTAGTTTTGATATCTCTCCCTGCACAGTATAATCAATTCAAGGTGAGCTACAACTATTAAAAGGACAAATGGTCCCTTAAATGAGCTCATCTCATATTGTGTGCAAGAAGAGGAAAGACTGAAGCAAGAGAGGGCAGAAAGTATTCATTTGGCTACAACCTCTAAGGACAAGAAAAAGAAAAGAAAGAAGGGTAGGGAAGCTGCAGATGTGGCACCACAGAAGAAACAATAGAAGGGACAAGGTGATGAATCTGCCTGTTTCTTCCGTGGAGGTACGGGACACAAGAAGAAACAGTGTATCAACTATCACGCATGGCATGTAAAGAAATGTACACTTCTCAATCTAGTTTGTTCTAAGGTTAATTTAACTTCAGTACCAAGACACACACGGTGGATAGATTCTAGTGTTACTACTCATATAAGTGTGTCTATGTAGGGTTGCCTGAGCTACTGAAAGCCAAGTGATGGTGAAAGATACATCGATGTGGGTGATGGCAAGTCAGTGAAAGTTGAGGCAATAGAAATGTTTAGGTTATTATTAAGGACTAGATTTTATTTGGATTTGAATGAGACTTATGTTGTTCCATCGTTTAGACGGAATTTGGTTTTTATTTTTATATTAGACAAATTCGGTTATTCTTGTTCATTTGGATATGGTCAATTTAGTCTTTTTTAAAATTCAAAAGTTATTGGTTCTGGTTTTTTATCTATTTGTGATAACCTTTATTTGCTTGATCCGGTTGCCTCATATAATGAAACTTTGCATATAAGTACACATGGTGTAAAACAAAAATTAACCAATCAGAATTCCACTTCATTATGGCACAAAAGATTAGGTCATGTCTCTAAGCAACGAATTAAGAGACTTGTGTTTGACAGAATTCTTGATCCCCTTGATTTTATAGATTTTGAAATTTGTGTTAATTGTATAAAGTGAAATAGACAAACATAAGGAGATTAGGTGCCAATAGGACTTCAGATGTCTTAGAACTAATTCATGCAGATATTTGTGGGCCATTTTCTATGGCTTCTTGGAATGGTCAATAATATTTTATTATGTTCATAGACAATTTCTCATGATATGGCTACCTATATCTCATTCATGAGAAGTTCTAGTCACTAGATGTGTGCAAGAATTATAAGGCTGAAGTTGAGAACCAACTCAGCCAAAGGATTAAAGGCGTCAGATCTGATCGTGGTGGAGAATACTATGGCACAGATGACGTATCAGGTGAACAACGTCCATGATTGTTTGCTAGGTTCCTAGAGGAGTGTGGTATCGTCCCACAGTACACCATGCTGGGATCACCTAGCATGAATAGTGTTGCTAAGAGGTGAAACAGAACACTTAAGGACATGGTGAGGAGTATGATTAGTTATTCTATCTTACAAGAATCTCTCTAGGTAGAAGCCTTAAAGACTGCAGCTTACATACTCAATAGAATTCCAACTAAAGCAACTGCCAAAACCTCTTATGAGCTTTGGACATGCAAAAATCCTATATTGAATCACTTGCACATTTGGGATTGTCTAGCTGAGTCAAGGCCTTATAGACCAAATGAAAAGAAACTGGACTCCAGAACTGTCAACTGCTATTATATTAGATATTATGAGAGGTCAAGAGGTTACAAATTTTATGATCTCACGACTAAGTCGATTTTTGAGATGTAAACTACTCGGTTCTTTGAGGATATCGAGTTTACAAGGGGAGATAAGGTTAAGGGCTTTGTCTTTGAAGAGGAATATGTTGATATTCCCATGATTGTTATTGACATTGATTACGTTCTTATTCTTGACATTATTCAAGAAGCATAACCAAATCAAGACAGTGTCGAAGAACCTCCCATTCCAGAAATTATTCCACAAGAACAAACTTTACTACCTCAAGAACCTATGCCATTAAGAAGATCCTCTAAAGAAAGAAGAAGTGCGATTTCTGATGATTATATTATATTTCTCCAAGAACATAAGGTTGACATTGGAGTGGTGGAAGATGATCTAATCAACTTTCATCAAGCCATGGAAAGTTCTAAATCTCAAGAGTAGATTGATGCCATGAATGAGGAAATAAAGTCCTTGAAAGACAATGACGTTTAGGATCTTGTCCTGTTGCCTAAAGGTGAGAAACCCATTGGTTACAAATGGATATTTAAGACCAAGAGGGATTCGAAGGGTGATATGGAGAGATATAAGGCTCGTCTTGTTGCAAAGGGCTTTACTTAAAAGGAAGGCATAGACTATAAAGAGACTTTCTCTCTAATTTCTTCGAAAGACTCTTTCAAGACTATAATAGCATTGGTGGCACATTTTGATCTTGAGTTTTACTAGATGGACGTTAAGATTGCGTTTCTCAATGGCAACATTGATGAAACGATTTATGTGATGCAACCAGAAAACTTTGTATTGGGAGACTCAAAGCAAATGGTTTACAACTTAAAGAAATCCTTCTATGGGCTTAAGCAGGCTTCTTGTCAGTGGTATTACAAATTTTATCAGGTTATCATCTCATTCGGTTTTGAGATGAATATGGTTGATGATTGTATATACCATGAGTTTAGTGGGAGTAAGTATATTTTCTTGGTTTTATATGTCGATGACATATTGCTTGCTAGTAACGACATAGACTTATTGCATGAAACCAAGAGATTTCTATCAAAGAAATTTGAGATGAAGTATCTTGGTCACGTATCTTTTGTATTAGGCATACAGATATACCGGGATTGTTCTCGGGGTATACTTATATTATCACAAAAGAGCTATATCGAGAAGGTACTTAAGAGATTTGGCATGCAAGATTGTAAACCAGAAGACACCCCTGTTGCTAAGGGAGACAAGTTCAGTCTCAATCAATGCCCCAAAAATGAATTAGAAGTTAAAGAGATGCAAAAGATTCCTTATGTGTCAGCCATAGGGAGTCTGATGTATACTTAGGTTTGTACATGTCTAGATGTTGCGTACATTGTTGGGATGCTAGGCAGGTACTTAAGTAATCTAGGGATGGATCATTGAAAAGTAGCCAAACGAGTCATGCGGTATTTATAGAGAATAAAGGATTACATGCTCACATATACAAGATTGGATCAGTTGGAGATCATTAGATATTCTGATTATGATTTTGTTGGATGCCAAGATAGTCGGAGATCCACGTCGGGCTATATCTACCTGCTAGCTGGAGGAGCTATTTCCTGGAAGAGTGCTAAGCAGACACTAATAGCTTCCTCCAACATAGTAGCAGAGTTTATAGTATGTTATGAGGCATCCAACCATGGAATATGGCTATGAAATTCTATCTTTCGGCTGCAAATTGTGGTTGGAATTGAAAGACCACTTAAGATATTTTGTAACAATAAGTCAGTAGTGCTATATTCCAATAACAACAGAAGCTCAACAAAGTCAAAGCATATAGACATTAAATTCCTCATTGTTAAAGAAAGAGTACATAGTGGTTAGGTGCCTATAGAGCATATTGGGGCAAACTCTATGGTTGTGGATCCGTTTACGAAAGGAGTACCATCCAAGGTCTTTCTTGAGCATACTGTTCAAATAGGTGTTGTATCTCCTAAGGATATATCATTTTAGTGGGAGTTTGTATTTTGGATGCTTTCTTGTTGAAGACACATTTTATGGTTATTTTCTACAGAAATAAAGTTTACAGTTTATTTTCATTCTAAATTTGTTTGATTTGATCTCACTAAAGAATAAGGTTGGACCAGTACGAAATAAGCATATTAAGATCACATTGCATGAAATTTTCTTGCTACAAATCCATACTTAATCCATGTCGTTCATTATATTAATATACATGACCATTGATGGGTTTCGTTATGTTGAATGTAACAAAGATTGCTTTGATCCTATATTGATATGATTGATGGGCCGGATTGATTGGAAATGCTTGTGGTAATGATAGCATAATTTATGAGCTCATAAAGTGTAATTCACATTTATAAAGTTTCATATATATAGCCCAAGTGGGAGATTGTTGGAATTAATTCTAATAAAGTATGGGCTAATATATTAAATAAATGTGTATTAATGCTATCAGATATGATTAACCTAACTAAAGTGATCTAATAAAGTGCACAGTTTTTAGGTTTTAAAGTATCTCATAAAGTGTGGGCACAAAATTATGTGTAGAGACCTAAAGTCTAATTTTTATTTTTATGATGAGTCAAAATAGAAATAAGACAAATTAAGGAATAGTTTATAAAATGGTTATAGTCCTTGAGTCATATGATGCGTATCTTTTCTGGCATCCCATCACTGAAAAAGAGGGAAAAACTTCCTCTCAGAGAAACTGAATTGACTCAGAAGATTAAGAACCAAAATTCAACCGTTCAAATGGACTCAGGTATGTTTTCGCTAAAATTCTTGATGAATTAGCTTAAGTTTTGAGATTTGATGATGGTTCTCATCTGTAAAGTTCCTTGCAACATGCCTTACCTGCATTCTTTCTTTCGTTCAACAGTAACTATCCACAATGATTTTAGGTAAACCCAATTAGGTACTAGACGCTTCTTTCTTTATTGGTGTCTTAACATTCGAAGATGTTTGAAAGAAATCAAATGTTAAGTCCTTAAAATTCTATCAAAGCCTTCACTGAAAACTATTATCGATTGAACGCACATCATTGCATTGTTTACCTGCTTTATTTTGTACTATGGGCATGATTGAGAGGGCTTTGAAAAGTTGCCGTTGGCTTTTCTGTTTAAAAGCTTCTTTTAGAAGTGTTTGAATAAATTATCAAAAAAGCTTTTGCTCTTCAAGAGTACTTCCTATGAAAGCCACAAAACATAGCTTCTCAAAAAATACTTCTGAAATAGACTAGAAACTTATATTAGAGTATCAATAATACATTATAAGTTTAAATATAACATTTTTATAGCTTTTAAAAATAATTGGACTCATTTTGACTCATTATTAAATATGGTTTCAAACACTTGTTAAAAAGCTATAGTTTTTGTTTCTTTTATTCTATTGACTAAAAGCACAAACAAAAGCTATGCTAAACAACCTTATGTAGCAGAAGCTATGCCAAACGGCCTTATGTTTCTAACCAAAACTATATATTGAGTTCATGCCTCCGGCAAACTATTGGCATTTTATGATTCAGTCAGGTATGCCTCTTGCTGATTTATATTATATATCTGCGCAAGAACCCTTCGAAGCTTGTGCCTAGAATCTTATGGTAAAAGATCACATAATCATAAAACAATTTTGTAACTGTGACATGCTTGATAGGTGTGCTTTAGAAAGGATTTGCGAGTGTCTTGCAAGTTTTTTGGTTCCTTTAAATGTAGTATTTCATACATTTCTAGAAACTTTCTAACGCTGCTGTATTTTACCAATAAACAATGTTCTTGTTTCATTACTATTGTTGCATAGCATAGTTTGAAATTTTTTTTTTTTGGAGGAAATGCATTGACACTGTTGGCTCTTGCAATCTTATCAAGGGATGAATGGCCCATCATTAAACAGATGGGATCTCCACCATGTGGCTAGAAAAAGTAGAGCACTTTTATTTCACCTCATGGGGTTAAAAGTTTATTACTCGTAAAATAATAAGTTTGTCCAAAAAATACACTATAAATTAGATTAAATCTTACTTATTTATAAATAGAGGAGTTTTAACTTATAGCTATTAGAAGGATTTTTCAACCTCATTACCCATCATCATGGCCAGATAACATCAAACTCCGTTGGTGTTTCCAATTTTCAAATACTATTTTGCAGTTTTCACTTCTCAAATAGTGGGCTTTCCTCATTCCAAATCACTCTTTTCGGAGTTGACATGTAATACAATTTGATCATTTTTTATTTTCCACTGCTGCCCTGCCCCTGCAATCCGATCAGTTTTTTGGACTGTCCGTCACTAGACTCCAAAGCAAAAGCTAGGATAACTGCTTTTCAGGGGAACAACTCCTTTATTTATTATTGTTTCAAAAATACACGTACGTTGGACTGTGACTCGTTATTATATAGAGTAACGAAATTTTAACCTCGTAAAATATGAGTGCTAATAGGTTAGTTTGGTTAGCAATATTGAGGGAAGTTTTTAGGTCTAGTGTCTCATGGGTGCTT
>CAMOHE010046866.1:54307-90319 GCA_946598075.1 Artocarpus hirsutus
ATGCCTCCGGCAAACTATTGGCATTTTATGATTCAGTCAGGTATGCCTCTTGCTGATTTATATTATATATCTGCGCAAGAACCCTTCGAAGCTTGTGCCTAGAATCTTATGGTAAAAGATCACATAATCATAAAACAATTTTGTAACTGTGGCATGCTTGATAGGTGTGCTTTAGAAAGGATTTGCGAGTGTCTTGCAAGTTTTTTGGTTCCTTTAAATGTAGTATTTCATACATTTCTAGAAACTTTCTAACGCTACTGTATTTTACCAATAAACAATGTTCTTGTTTCATTACTATTGTTGCATAGCATAGTTTGAAATTTTTTTTTTTTTTTGGAGGAAATGCATTGACACTGTTGGCACTTGCAATCTTATCAAGGGATGAATGGCCCATCATAAAACAGATGGGATCTCCACCATGGGGCTAGAAAAAGTAGAGCACTTTTATTTCACCTCATGGGGTTAAAAGTTTATTACTCGTAAAATAATAAGTTTGTCCAAAAAATACACTATAAATTATATTAAATCTTACTTATTTATAAATAGAGGAGTTTTAACTTATAGCTATTAGAAGGATTTTTCAAGCCCATTACCCATCATTATGGCCAGATAACATCAAACTCTGTTGGTGTTTCCAATTTTCAAATGCTATTTTGCAGTTTTCACTTCTCAAATAGTGGGCTTTCCTCTCAAATAGTGGGCTTTCCTCATTCCAAATCACTCTTTTCGGAGTTGACATGTAATACAATTTGATCATTTTTTATTTTCCACTGCTGCCCTGCCCCTGCAATCCGATCAGTTTTTTGGACTGTCCGTCACTAGACTCCAAAGCAAAAGCTAGGATAAATCCTTTTCAGGGGAACAACTCCAGTTATTTATTGTTTCAAAAATACACGTACGTTGGACTGTGACTCGTTATTATATGAGTAACGAAATTTTAATCTCGTAAAATATGAGTGCTAATAGGTTAGTTTGGTTAGCAATATTGAGGGAAGTTTTTAGGTCTAGTGTCTCATGGGTGCTTGTATTGAGGTGATAGGCCTCCAATAGATTCCACTTGTGCAGAGAGGAATAAGAAAGGCCTAGTTTATCGTGGATATGTTTTGAGGGATACCTAGAAGAAATGGTTTAGAGCATCACCCATGTAATGTTATATTAATGTGTCCATAACAAATTTAGTATTTGAGTGTAAAATAATACTTTTTAATACAGTATCATTTTTAATATTAAATTTGTTATCCAAAAAGTTTAGCACTTAGTAAGTTTGGCAATTGATTCATATTGGTTGGTAGATTGATTTTTTTGCTTTAATAATTATAACGTTCTTACTTTTTAATATTTTAATATTAAAAATTTGTGGATACAAGTATAGCATAACAGTAAAAACTACACCCAATTTAACCTAAAGATAGATGGTTCGAACAACCCCAAGTTCAAAAAAAATATTAAAAACTTATTTTTATAAGTTTCAAGGTTTAATAATTATGACAAAAGATAAATATGATATTTTAAATAAGGTTCTGTTGGAGGATCTGATTCGTGGCCAAGGGGAATCATATGTATAAAAAATAGTGGAAACATGAGTTAGAGTTGAGAATTTTCTGGTTGTATAGTGGCAGGCAGGATAGTATAGGCTCTTGATCTGATTAGACTTCTATTACAAAAACAAACATATGATTGAAATTTTCCGTATAAGTAAAGGATAATTCTATAAATAGTGGTTGAATTCTTTTTTCCTTTCTAGAATTAGTTCATGTAGTTAATTTTGTCACATGAATAATTATTGAATTGAAAAAAAAATGTCTCATAAAATGTCTCTCTATTGAATTTTAAATGGAAACTAATAAATTGGACTCTTGGAAGGTCCTTTTTTTTTCCCTCTAGTTGTGGTTGAGTTGAAAATTAGATCATATTTAAGCTCTTTAAGTAAAAACAAAATGTTCTACTTTTTTTTTAAATACAAAATGTTCTACTTTTTTTTTAAATACATAAATAGAAAACACTAAATATGACAAAGTTGTTGTCACGACCCAAAAAATGGGTATGACATGCAGGCTTAGTTTTAGAGAATAATTTAAGTTAGGTAAAATTTTAGAATTCAAAATCAAATTAGAAATGAAATGAATTAAATGTAACTCAATAATTTTCCTAAAACAATCCCCGAATAACAAAAGAATAAATAAGGACGTTTTATTTTAACTTCCACTTATTCATGGGAACAACCATTATTTATACAAATTACACAAATTATTTAGAAAGTCAAAGATTTTATAGACATGAAATAATTAAAGTAGACTGTAAAACACAAATTTTTTTAAACAAAGAATATAAGTTGAAAATAAAAGAACTATCTCATATAAAACTTTAGGGTTTCCAAAATTTAAACCTCATAGACAAATTTGCATATATTGCCAAAGTACATAAGGACAGTGTTCAGCCATATGGTCGTTTCACATATACAAGTAAATTAAGATGAGAAAAAGACAATATAATTACACTGGCACAAACCATGTTAGAAATTTGACACATGCCATAAGCACAACTGAAAGTGTCATGGTTACATATTGATAACTTGTCAACACTATCTCGGCACTTACTTAGCACCCCTCTTTGCCTCGCCTAGAAGGGGGTTAATTTAAAACACAAAAATAAGCAAAAGGCCCAGTAGAAAAACATTTGAACAAACTTGAACTCATCAAAACAATTAAGGTATTTAAATAATCAAAGGATATAAAGGAAATAATTGGAATATCAAAGATTGCAAATGTAGTAAAATAATTAAGAAAGAGATGACACAATTTTTAATTAATTCGTCATTCCCAACCCTTTTGTGTAACATATACTCAACATACTTATAGTGCCTTAGTCATTGACCATGCTAAGGAGCCCCCCGTCGAGGTTTAAGGGCCTGCCCCTAAGGTTATACTCTACATTACCTGATCTTTCTGGCTACTAAAAACTAACCATCAAGAGCCATATGTTCTCTGTAGTGTTTGAATTCTCCATTATGCACAGAATTTCATATTTCAAGTCTAAATCATAATTTCTCAAATCCATTTGTCAAAATATGAAACTACTCATATTTACATATTATGTACATTTTGTAAACTTATTGTAATATGCAAAAACGCATTTACAAACAATCTTGTAAGAAACATGCTAATCTCAAGATAAAAAGATTGGCCAAAACAAAACAATTTAATTTCAAATCATGGCTACCAAGAAAGGCATTAGATTAGAATCCTACCTCTCAAGCTTAAGAATAATCTTTTAATCTTGGAACCAATTAACGTTAACTCCACACATCCTTAATCCTAAGGCGTATATAAGGACAATTAAAACTAAAGCTCAATGTATAACCATAGTCATAACTAAATCATGTGTTAGTCCATTTCACTAGTGTACCATTAAAATTTTATGTAACTTTGAGACATGATGCAACTATGCTATAAAATGAATTAAGGTTACATTTTTAGTTTAAAACTTGTTTCAGAATTAATCCTAAGTTTAAAGAAGTTTTAAAAGGTTTAAAAATCACAAAGAGAGAAGAAAACAGCAAGGTTTCTGGTCTACTGGTCCTTAGGACTGGCTTGTCGCTCTTCAGGCTTAAAGGCCCCTTAAAAGACCACAACTTGCTAGCCGGTGAAGGTACCAGCCTGCCACCTTGAGGCAACCAGCCTGCTGCCCTCAAGTAACCTGGAAGATTCTAGGTTCAGATTTTTGAAGCTTTTTAGCTCCAAGCTCGATTCCAAACTTATTTTTCACATCTAAGAGCATAGAAAACATATATAAATGATAGCATAACATTAAACAACAATTTTTTAAACTCATTAACATGATTTAAACGTTAAGATTCAAAGTTTGGTCTTCACATATAAAAGCAAAAGTAAAACATACCAAGTTTAGTTTTTGACACTTAGATTGATGAAATCTTCAACATGAAGTGAGTAAGTTTGCTTTAAATAATAAAAACATGATTCTAACATAAATATCAACTCAAATAACAACACAAATACTACTTTAATCATTCTAATCAGAGCAACATAAAAAAAAAAATTGCATGAACATAGAACACAAAAATCATGCATTAAAGTTGAAGAAAACACAAACTAAAGATCAAGTTTGGATTCAAAAAAACCATCCTTGAAGCTCCTTTGAAAAACACCAAATTTTTAGATTAAAAACTAAGCTTTAACTCATGAAGTTGGCTGGCCATGAAAGTAATGTTTTTGGCTAGTTTTTGAACAAGAAGAGGGGCTGTCTTTCTTGGTATTTTTAGCTATGTTTTGTCAGCTTTTTTTTTTCATGTTTTGGATGGGTTTTTCTTGTGCTTTTGGTTATGTCTCAACTGCTTTTTTGGGCAAGAAAATGAGTTGCTTTCCTTCACTTTTTTAGTGGTGCTTTGGCTTTTTTGTTTTTTTGTTTTTTTTGCTGAGTTTTGGCTATCTTTGGCTGGTTGTTTTTGGTTGCTTTGCTATAGTAAGAATAATAGAGGGAGAGAAGGTTGACATGGGAGAGAGGGAAGTAGTAATGAGTGTGTGTGGGGTAGTGTATGTGGGACTCTAGATGGGGTTGGTCTATATGCATGGAGGCTAAAAGATTTTGATTTGTCTCCTTGAGAGGGGGAGTGCATGGGTGGGAGTGGAGAGAAGGTGAAGTTGGGATAGTTTTGTAATAAAAACTAAATGCTGGGTGTAAGGGCAAATAGGAAAATAGTGGGCATAGGCTTTTTAAAAATTAAAATTGTGATAAAATGGATTTTAAATATGTAAATAGATATTTATTTTATGCAACATGAATTTTACATTTTCAAATTAATTAGGCACGTTAATTGGTTGAAGTTACATATAATAAATTTGAAATTAAAATTTTAGGACGTTATAGCTTCACCAAATCTATCTTTGTTTTATAAATATCATATATATGTCCCTTTTTTTGAATTGCACGTATTGAGAATTTTAAAATACCCTTTAAGTATCATATATTTAATTTTCTTACAAATCTCGTTATTTTTTTCATAGTTGAGTCGTTGAGAAAAAATATGATATTAAAGAAATATAAATATACTTAATTAATTACAATGTAACTTAACCAAAAAATTCATTAGTGTCATCAAACTACTTACAATATAATTTCAAAGAAAAAAGAAGAAGAAAAAAAAATGAATATCATTAACTTAATGTAATATTGATTATATTATCAATCTATAACGTTAGCAGAACCTAAATAGAAAATATTATTATCACTTAAATTCTTAAAAAATGAATATGATTAAGTATCATTATCATTAAGTATAATTAACTTAATGATATATCAATTATATAGCATATAAAACACACAAAAGACTTAATAAATACTATATCATTAATTTAATTAATATCACAAAAAACTAAATTATCATTATCACTTGAGGTCTTAAAAAATAAATGTCATTACGTATTATTAACTTAATGATATATCAATTATATAAACTATAAAACACACAAAAAGACTTAATGCATACTATATTATTAATTTAATTACAGCACTCTAATTTCAATTTGTCAATAAAATTGCGATTCCAATTTCTCGATAAAAAAATTCTATCTTTTAGTTAAGAGAAATCAGTATTTTAGATACAAATTTAAATTTAAATAACAAGCACCCTAATTCTAGGGATTTTTTTTAAATATATTGATATCATAATCCATTTGAAATCTTAACTACATATATTATCGTTATTCTAAAAAATAAATTAAAAATAATAATAACATTATTAAGGTTGTTAATGTCGTTATATATAAGATTTGAGACATATAAAGAATATTCATAAACTGTAGATATATTTTAACTTTACAAATAAAAAAAAGCCACGTCTCATTAACCTTTTAAGAAAACTAGTTTCGGGCTCCATTTATAATGATTCCACTTATTGGCCTTGGGCTTGTAACTATACTCCAGCCCAATACTACAACCCATATTACATATTTAAGTTGTGCCACTCTTATGCTCTATTGGTATGAGTGAAAAGTAGAGGGAAAAAAACATTGAAAGGATTTTGAGAAATTAATATAATGGGGTGTTTGGTAGAAAAAACTAGAATGGAAAGGAAAAACAGGTGGAAGAAATAGCATGTGAGTCCTACCAAAATTGATCTTTCTAAATATGAATAGATTTTGTGAGGAAAAAGTTTGACAACAATACAAAAAAGTGAAATTATCAATTTGTCCTTCTTTTCCATCAAAATTCTAACAAAAAATTGAGACACCAAATTAAGGAAATAGCTAAATAATATTTAAACAAAATGGTAATATATTAATAATATTTTTTTCATTCTTTTGGTTTTTCTTGCAATACCAAACAAGAAAAGATAGAATTGTTTTCTTTCTACCTTTACATACCAAACAAGTAAAGCGAAAATCAAAATCTTTTCTTTCTCTACAGTTTTCTTTCCTTTATAGTTTTCTTTTTCCTCCTATTTTCCTTGCTTTTTACCAAATAAAACATTAAACATATGTGCCGTTTATAAAAAAATACGTTGCAAAAGATAGCATTTATGAAAATTTCTCGTCAAAAAATGAGGCTAACTTTTTTGTTTTAGTGAGACGAAACCACTTTGTGCACTTGAGGATTGTTTCTTCCTCTGTTTGTTATGTGTATCTATAATTTTTTCCCGTATTAATAAGATTTTCTCAGTTTTTTTTCTCAAAAATAAAAAAATAAAAAAAATAAGTGAGGCTAACATCTCATAATACGCCTCAAGGCTCGCCTCAATAGAAAGAAACGTAAGCTTCTTAGATTCAAATTGGGGCTAGAGCCTCAATGCTAATTTGATCGCCTGTTAGTGAGGCGTGCCACAAGCCGCAGAACTATTGTGCAATTTGAATTATTGTTGATACAGTTTGATTAACCCCTCCACCACCACCTCTACATGGAGGACACATGACTTGTCATGTGCACATTACAATGTGGACTTTCTTAAGAAAAGTTATTTTTCCCTTTGTAATTTCCCCCCTGCACTTACTATTATCCTATCATTTTCTTCCTTTCTGTGGTCAGCTCTGCTTTATTTACAGTATGGTGTGTGGAAATTGAAGTAGAGAAGGATGTGGTCAGATATGATTTCTTCGATGATCACAATGTTGGCAGATAGGACCCGAGTGCCCTTGTTCTATGCTTGTGTACCAGTTTCATTATGAGGACCATTCACTCAGTTGTGTAAGTTATTTTTCCTTCAGATTTGGATTGTGTCTTTTCATTGTATTATCTTGCTTTGTTTAACCTGATCAATATCCAGATAGTTAGTTTTTGTTGTCATTGCATAATTTGGAATGTACAACCAACTCTATTTGTGGAATTGAATTTTTCTTTTCTCGTTGAAAGGAAATTTTTAAGAAATCTTTTCTCGTTTTGTATTATGTAGTGTTTCTCCTAGGCTGTGAGGGAAGTTTGGAGAATTATATTTAGCCTATAGAGGATTACCACATCATAATCATACCAGTTGTGATCTGTGAAGTGAGAAAATTCATGAAGCGGGTCACTCACTTATTTTTATGTTTTGTTGTCCATTTTTTGCTGGCTAGAATTGCAGATTTTTCTTATTAAAAAAAAAAAGGTGATGATTCGATGCACGGGAAATAAAATCTTTGACTATAGATTAATTAACAAGTCGGACACTTAAAAAATGCAGGCGGCCAATGGCTACTGACAAATAATAGGTCAGGTTATTTGCTCAATGTCATTTCTTGATTTGGAGGTACAAGCTGGTGCAAAAATGTTTTTACACTTTGCTCCTGTAGTTATTTTTCTATGTCTTTGTATTTGTAAATAGTATAACTTAAAAAATATGCATTGGATGAAATATGAAATATTGTCCTCATTGAAAAATAAAATGTTTATTATTGCATTGGATTATTATTTTAAATCCACTACTTCCTTGCTTACCCTTTCTCCATCCTCAAGATCAATTGAGAAACGACAAATAGTATCTTGTTTGGCATACTTGTTATCTTTGAAGCCCCAAATGATAATTTTTCTTTTTCCCAATCATTTCATTGTGGATCGCTCGGAGTTTCTTTATTTGTTGTTGTTATGGTTGCTTATTAATTTATTTTCTTTATAGAAATCAATCAATGTTGATGGAGCTATAACTTTTACGCCGCACTGTTGCTCGTTTAACTTAAGTTTTATCTTGTCCCAATAATTTGTCAGAAGCACGGATTGCACCAGCCAATGCTCTTAGTTTACATCTTACTAATGAATCTGACTAAGCTGTCATCTATTTTCATTATGTTAAACCTGTTCCCATCTTTGTTTTAGCTAGTTCAACTGCTTGTACTTTGTAATTTAGTGGCGATATAGGCATGTTATGCTAAATTATACATCTCCTCTAAAATACCTCATTTGGAATCGAATTCAAATGGTCAGATTGGGAATGTAAAGAAACAGAACATAGGTTTAGGTATTTGACGGCTGTTTTAAAGAGCTCTTTTTCCCTGAAGCTTGACGCAATTAGTATTTTTGCTTCCGTCCTAGAAGACTTTTTTTGAAACTAATATGTGATACAATCTGATTGCTTTCTTGCCCAACAAGTAGGATACACGACTTGTTATGTAATGTGGACTTCCCCAAAACAGTTATTTTTCCCTTTGTAATGTTTCCCTCATGTTTACAATTATCATATCATTTACTTTCTTTCTCTTGTCAGACACTATAGTTGTATCATTTTTTTTTGCAAAGTACATTTGAAAGTTCAAAAAGCTATCCCAAATTAAGGCTCAAACTTAGAGTTTCCTTATTTTTTGTTGTTTTGGTTGCTCTTTGGTTACTTTATTTTGATTAACGTTGACGAAGCTACAAATTTTATGTCACACTGCTACTCGTTAGCTTAAGCTTTATCTTGTCCAAATAATTTGTTGTTTTTAAAATAATACGTGAAACGATCTGATTGCTTTCTTGCGCAACAAGTAGGACACAGGACTTGTCATGCAATGCGGACTCGCTTGAAACAGTTATCTTTCCCTTTGTAACGTTTCCCTTGTGTTTACTATTTTCATATCAGTTACTTTCTTTCCCTTGTCAGATTTGATTTATTTACGGGTACAAGTATGAAAGTTTTCTCCTTATGATGCTTTATTTATGGGTACAATTAAATTGCAAAGGGTGCATATTGCATCATAAAGTTTTGTTGCATTTCTTGGAAGATATAAATAGGATAATTCTGCCTAAACATCGTGTGTTTCCGACTTTGATGTTAAGCTTCTCTAGAATAAGGCAGCAAAAATTTCGTTTAACACAATAATCTCATCGAGTCCAACATTCTCCAAGGTCTGGTAATATTTTTTGGTCATGCTTCTAAGGAAAAGCTTCGACAGATTTAATTGTGATTTCAAAGATTTTTTTTTTTTGGCATAATGAAAACTGTATTAATGTGGCTGAAACGTTGAAATTTGCTTTTTCTTATCTTTTGAGAATTCCAGGAGTAGAAAGGCGATCGGTCCATAGAGATTCTGTAGCATGCATTTCTGCTGCAGGTTATTAAAACTTAGTATTGATGCTAATGTCAAATCTACTCCACAAATAGGCTTTGTAATTGTTATCCCTGACCAAAGAGAAGTATATTATAGTTTTCTGAGATGTCAAGAAAGTTTATTTAGAGAACTTCATGTCGGAGTTGGGTAAGGTTTAAAGCAATTGGAGATCAGGGCCACTACATTGCTCAAGTGTGTGTTTATTCCGGTTGGTTTCGTAGATAAAGATTCAACCAATGTAGTTGAGGTATGTACAATGTAATTTCGTTCAAAATAGCCAAAAAAAAAAAAAAAGAAATATATGAAGTCCATCCTATCACACAGTAATCCAATTGTCAGATAAATGGTGAATCAGCTGTCAAGAACTCTGTTAGATGATGGACATATTGTGACAGAAGTAAAGACATAGAGAGGAGGAAGGCTGGAATAACCAATTTCGTTTGTGTTGCATAATCAGTGTTTTCGTTCTACTGTGATATGGGGTAATGAGGAATTCGGGTTGTTATAGAGTAAAAGAATAAAGAATAAAAAATAAAAGAATAAAAATCTGGTTAGTATGTGAAGATACATGTGCTCGAAAACTTTAATGTAAGAAAATCTCTCTCTCTCACTCATAAGATTAGTTTAAAGTTCATGGAAGTGGAGATAGAGAGTGTCTGTTATTTAGGACATTATTATTTAAACATGTTCGAGTGAATGAACGTTGGAATTTGGATGAAGTTTTAACATTTAAATGTATGCTTTTAAGCGACAAACTCAAATCTTTTCTAAACAGTGAAACACTGATAAAATATTCCTTTGGGTATGTGTTTATCCCAGTTAACGATGTCAAGAAAGGTTGTATACAGATTTTCAAATTGGAGTTGACTAAGCTTTAAAGCAATTCGTGATCAGGGCCATTACATTGCTTTAGTGTGTGCCATTCTGGTTGGTTTAAGAGAGAATAATTCAGCCAATGCTGTTAGGTGTACAATATTAAGAGAGGTGATTTACATAAGTATCTAATTATGAAACTTTGAATTTAAAATTGCCCATGAACTATCTTAATTACAAAACCGTCTTTTATGTTACATGTAAAGACTGTCATAGTCTTGAGTTATATGAGAAAATAATTAACAATTAAAGTTTCTTGACCGAAATGCAATTAATGAAAGAAAAAGGATGACTCATAGTAAATATATAATGTATTGATTAGAGTACAAAAGGGAAACATGAAGCAATTAATTTGATAAGCTTACTTTCTCTTGTAGGCCAAAAATACTTCATTATTATTTAAAAAATGGCCATTGTCTAATTTAAGAAAGGGTGGTTGTATTGACCCCCACACTAAACTATTTACACTCCCATGAAAATAAATCTTTATAGTAGAAAAAAACCCTTCTAATAAAATGACAAAACATGATAATTAAAATGATCTAATTACACAATTATTCTTTTCAATGGATAGACACTAATGACATATCTTTTTCTTTCCACAAACAGCTATATGTAATAACAAAACCATAATTTCCACTCTTCAATGACTAATCCAAAAATCATATGACCTCTATTTTGTCAAATTATTTAAAAATAAACGTTCTTTATATTTTGTTTATATTTTTGTTTTTATTTGAATAAAGTAGCATTCATGTAAGTATTTGTTTAGTTAAATTAGTAGAGTAATAATAAATAAATAAATAAATAATATATCTTTTAGAAAATATAATTAGTAGATATAATTTTTTTAATAAACTATAGTGAATATATATAATTTTTAAATTAAAAACTATATATAATTTTTAAATTTAAAACTTTCTTTATGTAGGAAAATACTTTATGCCTAAAGCTTCAACAAAAAAAAAAAGAAACATAAAAAAAATAAAATAAAGAGAGATATAATGAAAAACATGACGAGTGTAAATAGTGTATACATAGTGCCCTAAGGAGTAAAATGTTGTAATATATTTTTGGAGATATTTTAACAATAAAGAGTTTATTTATTATTCATATACCAAACGTTGTTCTCTCTATGTTCATTTTTGTTGAATTATGATAAGCAAGCAAAAATCTAAGACTGTCGGTCTAAACATTTAAAAATTATGTATATGATGGATAAATTATGTAGAAAAGATAAATATTAAAGATGATAGTCTAAATCATAAGATCTAAAATCGAGGGAATAAAATTAGGTACTTTATTCATGCTATGATTGTTATGTTGTCTACATCCCTAACAAGAGATGGCTTATCTTGGTCATCAGAGTGGGAATCCACGAATAGAAACATTGGTGCATTATCACAGGTGACGATGTATTGGATCGAGACATAAAAGTTGAATCGATTTGGTTAATAATTTCATTTATGCAAATCAATTCACTTTAGACAATCATATGTATTGTACCTTAATTCTCAAATGACTAATAGGCCCGTATTCTTGACTTATTTCTTTTGATATATCAAAGGGTGATATCTCGACTTAATGATGGTACACATGCTGGTGCAATGGAGTCATAGCTCTTCATTCATGTAGACTTATTATTCATAGATATAAAATCTATAGCTCTTTTTATAGAGTTAATAATATTCTCTTATATGTATTATCCTGTAATTGGAAAACTAGAGCACTCAACTATTTAGGTTCATAGGTGTAACTGAATGGTGCTCTATCTATGGATAGTAAGTATTCCAATGGTATGATAATAGAACATAAGATAAAAATAATCGGGAAGGTAAAAAGGATATCCTTAAATGATTATAAATATCTTAGGGGAATATAACACATTATGATATGTCATGGACAGTTAACTTATTAAAGCTTTGTAATTTTATATCGTCCAAGAGTACAGCTCTAAGCTTTTAGTGGAGTTGCATTAGAGTTGATAATTATAAAATTTATATCTAGTATATTGTCTTTTATAATTATAGAAACTTGAACTATATATGTCCATCGGGTCTCCTTATAAATCCTGTAATGATATGGTATGTTTTTCCTACATATTGGTGACTTATGTTAAATTATTAGATTGCTGAAATTCGATATGATTGAATTTAATAATTCATGTTAGTTTCTTGATTAAATTAATTTTGTAAATTAATTCAAGATAAACATGTTGAATTATTTGGATAATATTTTAGTTTCTATGGGATTATTTGGATATGACTATTTTGGTCAGATAACTCCTCTACTAGATTGTTTGAATTAAAACTAAGGCTCTATATGAGATTATCAGGTAGAAAATAACATATTCTTAGGGTTCAAGATTATTGTAAGTTCGACAGGCCGATGGAAAACTTCGGCTTGTTGATCGTACAATAATCTGTATACATGTTTTTGACAAGTTTTTCATAAGAAGTTGATCTAGACTCAAATTTTGTGGCCTAAGCTAATAAGGTTTAACATCAAATTTGACCACTATAAATTGAACGTGAGTTTTTTTAGTTATTTAGATTATTTGAAAAGCAAAGAGTGAGTATTCTAGTTTGACAAACTCTAAAACTCCCTGAGAGTTATTGTTTAACATCAAGAATATTAGTTCTAGGTCTTCTCAAATGGTTGGAAGGAGAGTCACTAGTAGAAAAGCTGTATGACATGTGACCACCCACACTCTGATCATGGATAGAGAATAACAAAGAAGACCGATTAGTCGAGGCTTTTTTGGAACGTTCTTCTCTTCACCTGATTGCTTATGCTTTTCAGTTCACAAAAGAGGTTAGTAAAATCTGTCATTACTTTATGTATTTAGTATGTTAAACTTGTGTTTTAGAAAATTCTTTGATTTAAAATTTCTAAAATTTTGCTGCATATCGTTTTTTCCAACAATTGGTATTAGAGCCTGGTTTTTACGTTGATTTTTAGGTTTGTGATCATGCTATATACATAAATTATGTGATATTATTCTCTCCTATGGTTGAATTTAATTTTTTCAGAGAGTTAGCACTCTAGAGTTTCTATATAATGTTGTCATTAGATTATATGGTAAATGTTTAATTAATTATGATTGATTAAATTATTATTTATTAATTAATTAATTTGCGTCGATTATGGTTCCTTAGAGGTGAGAATATGTATTTAGGTTTTTCATATAATTAGACGACGGTTTATCATCACTCTCTAGTAATTATTATTTTAATTTTAAATTTGTAAAATTTTATAATTAAATAATCATTCAAAATGAAGATGGATTTACAAGATGGAGATGATAAGAGTTCCATTGGGGCCGTTTGGTATTGTTTTCAAAATAGGTGAAAATATTTTTTTTTTGAAAAATTAAAATTTTTTAGAAATTGTGCTAACAATGTTTTTAAAATTTTGCCCTTAAAAGCATACAAAAACATTTTCAAAAATTTTGAGAACAAAAACGAACGGAGCCATTTTTTTTTTGTGTTTATAAATTTTTATGTTTTTGAATTGGTGAAAATAAAATTGAAAAACTACTTAGAAACTATTTTTTGAAAAAACGTTGATTTAGCTCAGTAAATAGGCCGAACCCATCGGTTCCGCAAGTTGATGGTCGCAGACGACAGGCCAAACTTTTAGTTTGGCAAGCTGACAGCGGAGCAAAATGTTTTTCAAAAAAGGTGTGGTTTTTGGCGTAATTTTGTTATTTTATTTTGGAGATAATTCTAATAAACATGAAATTTTATGATGACTAGAAAAATAAAACTTTTGATCTATGAGGGGTTGAAGAATTAAAGATAGATGTCATTGAAGAATGATACAACTTGAAGATATAAGATGAAGAATCAATAATATGTTTTGATTGAGCTTTTGTAATCTTTGTTTTCTTTTCTTTAGGATGGAGCCATGATATTATGGTTATTTATTTATTATTTTGCTTGTGGCTTTTCATGTTGCTTTGCTTGTCTGCATTATAATATGAATTACTATGTATATTGATAACATGCCATGTAAAATAGGGAGTGCCACTAATTCAAAATTGTTCATACATGTTAACATAAAACCTTGACTTTTAAAATATTGAGTGGAAGAAGGTTTTTGAAGAGAAGACCTACAGCCTCTATCGTTGAGCCATAGGTAGCACATGGTGGTTCTGACCCCTAGGAAGGGATTTCATCATGTACCGGGTTAGATCTTTGAATGGATAATTTATTTTAACATGATTTATTGTTGTACACCCCTAAGTAGCGATTAAAAATCATGGATAAAATAGTTGTATGATGGATATACACTCAATATTAATTTTATTATTAACCTCCCGTGGGAGCTTTGTTAATGAAATTAATAGCCAAAGAAAACAATTATTAATATATGGTAGATCATATAGGACTTGGATGGCATATCTTAATCAGAGAGGATCCATGTTCTTAATTGAATTTGGCAAGTCTCTCTAGGCAGCTTGTTGAATTTTGAGTTGGGAATTGTTGTTGTAAGGTTGTGATTTTTTAAAGGTTTTGACACAAACACAATTGTATGTTTACTTATTTGTGTTATCTTACTAAATTGTTGTGGAATATTTGCTTACATTTTTGGTATATGAATCTTTATTATAGATTAAAATGTCTAAAAACACTTTCTCATTGATACGTGATAAACATATGCTAACTGACAAGAATTACAATGATTAGAAAATGAACATAAATATTGTTCTTTTATTTGAGAAACTGAAATTTACACTGACAACATTGTGTCCACCCAAACCTAGCGGCAATGCACAAATGAGCAAATCCAAAAATATGATCATTGGAAAGATGCTATTGATTAGGCCCGCTATTATATTATGGCTAACATAATGTGTTGCAGGCTCAACATAAAGATTATGAGACTGCAATATAGATCTTGGATAATCTTAAAGATATGTTTGGAGGCTAAGCCTTAACAAAACGACAAGGGGCTCTTCAAAAGCTCTTAAACTACAAGCAAAGATTGGGGACTCCTTTGAAGGAACATATGATGTTGGCATGGGTTACCTTGTTGAATCTCAAACCCATGGAGTTGATATCGATTCTGAGTCATAGATGTTGAGACTCTATCTGAGTTCATCCCGTTTCGAGCTTTATATAATTTAAGAAATAGATAGGATGTGACTTTGACTAAGCTGATGAAGTAGTTATAGAAGTTTGAAAATCTGATCATGGAAACTTTTGTTGGTGATGAGGCTAAATTAGCGGGTGCATCTGGTTCCAATCCTAACCTAGGGAATGAAAAGAAGTAGAAGGCTAAGAATAGGAAATCTTCTATTCCAACAAATGGCAAAAATAAAAAGAAGAAAAAGAAGAACCAAAGAAGCTGAAGTGCTTTTTCTATGGGAAAGTTGGGCATATCAAGAAGAATTATAAGGACTTCCTTTCTTAAGGAGGTAGGTGTGAACTTTTGGCTATTGAAACTTGTTTAGTTGAAGAAGCATGTGGCACTTAGGTCATAGATTCTAGTGTGACTAATCATGTTTGTGTTTCTCTAAAGAGATTTAAGGAAACGAGAAGTTTATTATACGAGCACTTCATGTTATAGATGGGCGATGGATCCTTAGTGTTAGTTGAAATAGTGGGAGACGTCCATTTTTACTTTAATAATTATAAGTCTTTGATTTTGAGAGATTATTTTTATGTTTCGAAACTTAAAAAGAATTTAATAGCTATCGCTTGTTTATTTAAAGACTCTTATTCAGTTTCTTTTAATAATAAAGTTGTAATTCATAAAAACAAATCTTTTATCTATAATGGATGGATGCCAAAACAACCTATTTTTTATCAAGCCTAAGATGGACTCACTGCTTAATAGTGAGGTTATCGATAATAACTCTAAAAGACTTAAGACTTCTCACTCTAATAAGATTTATCTTTGGTATTTGTGATTAAGTCATGTTAGCATAACTAGGATTAAAAAGTTAGTAAGGGATGAACCTTTAAGTTACTTAGAGGTGGAATCTATACCACAATATGAATTTTTTTTGAAGGGTAAAATGATCAAAAGGCCATTTGAGTCTAAGGGCAATATATCGAAGGGGTTCTAAAACTTATGCATAGTGATGTTTGTGGTTCCATGAACATTAGGGCACGTGGAAGGTATAGTACTTCATCACTTTTATTGATGATTACTCAAGATATGGTATGTATACCTAATACATCAAAAAAGTGAAACTTTTAACAAGTTCAAGGAGTTTCAGGCTGAAGCAGAAAAGCAATTAAGTAAACCCATAAAGGTACTTCGATCCGATCGAGGTAGTGAATACTTCTCTAATGAGTTCTTATGACACTTAATAGAGAATGAGATTTTATCCCATCTGATTGCACTAGGCACTTTGTAGCATAATGGCATAGCTAAGAAAAGGAATAAGACTTTGTTGGACATGATTAGGTTTATGATGAGTTATTTGACATCACCTTTATCTTTTTGGGGATATGCACTACAAATCACACATTATCTTTTGAACAATGTGCCTTCAAAATCAGTTCCTAAAACTCCTCACGAGTTGTAGACTGGTAGGAAGACATCATAAACGATATTCGCATATGCGGATCTCCGGTTCATGTCTTGTACAAGGAAGTGAATAAATTGGATGTATGTTTGGAAATTTGTGAGTTTGTGGATATGCAAAAGGGACTAAAGGGGGTTATTTCTATAACAAAAAAGAAAATAAAGTTGTGGTTTCAACGCATGCAATCTTTCTTGAGAAAATTTACATGAACAACTTTAAGCCTTAAAGTAAAGTGGTACTCAAGGAGTTGGCAAGTGATTCGATCACTCCAGGGGTTCTGGATGAAACTAATCCAATTAATGTAGAAAAACCAACTGAACAACAACCTAAGGGGCTTTGACATAGTGGGAAGTTAGGTATCAACCCGAGAGGTATATGTTCAATGGTAAAGCCTACTTGGCTGAACCAGTTGAATATGACAGAGATCCTTACACTTATGTAGAGGCTATGAACGATGTCGATTCAAAGCTCTGGACAAAAGCCATGAATACTAAGATGAAGTCTATGGAGTCTAATCAAGTCTAGAAACTTAGGGATCTTCCCAAAGGAGTAAAACCATAAGTGTAAGTGGATTTATAAGAGAAAGGGAGGAGCAGATGGGAAAGTCAAAACCTATAAGGCTAGATTGGTAGCTAAGGAAGGAATCGATTACAAGGAAACCTTTTCACCTATAGCCATGCTTAAGTCCATCTTTATTCTCTTATCCACAACTGCCACTCTCGAGTATGAGATTTGACAAATGGATGTCAAGACAGACTTTCTAAATGGCTATCTTGATGAGTCTGTATAGATGGTACAGCCAGATGGGTTCAAAGCTAAAGGTTAAGAGGATAAGGTCTACAAGTTGCTAAAGTCAATTTATGGACTCAAGTAGGCTTTATGTTCTTAGAATATAAGATTTGATCAGGTGATCAAGACTTTTGGGTTCAAATAAAAATATGGACGAACCATGTGTTTACAAACACACTAAGGATAGAAAGGTAGTTTTTCTACTACTCTACATAGATGACATTCTGTTAATTGGAAATAACGTTGGGGCATTGTCATCGATCAAATTATGGTTGACTAAGCAGTTTGATATGAAAGACTTAGGTGAAACTAATTATGTTCTCGGTGTCTAGATTTTTTAGGTTAGGAAAAACAAAATGATAGCTTTATCTCAAGAGACATATGTAGATAAAATTCTCAAGAAGTATGCAACGTAGAATTTCATGAAAGGTGGGCAATCATCTAGGTCTGGAATTACTCTTTCTAAGAAAGACTCACCAAAAGTCTGATGAAGAAAGAAAATGCATGAAGAATGTGCCTTATGCTTTGGCAGTAGGTAGTCTCATTTATGCTACGCTTTACCCACGACTAGGCATTTATTATACAGTCGGGATAGTAAGTCGATTTAGCTGGATCCAGGACCGAACCACTGGGTTGCGATCAAGCATATTTTCAAGTACTTAAGAAGGACTCAAGAGTATATGCTTGTGTATTTAGGTGAGGATCTAATACCTTTAGGATACATTGATTTGGATTTTTATTCCTATCTGGATTTGAGAAGATCAACTTTTGGTTTTATGTTTACTCTGGGTGGTGATGCCATTGTTTAGAAAAGTGTCAAGCAAGATTACCCTTTGGATTCAATGATGGAGACCAAGTATGCGGTAGCTAGTGATGCTTTAAAAGAAATAATGTGGCTCTAGAAGTTCCTTGCAGATCTTGGGATAGTTTCTGGTATGGATAAGGCGACATCGCTGCATTGTAATAATACTGCAGTGATAGCTAATGCTAAGGAACCAAAGTTTCACAAGACAAGTAAGCATTCATCGGAAGTATCATGTAAATAAAAAACAACATGGTGAGTGAAAATGTTGAAATATGTTTGATCGCACTTGAGGACATTATGGCCTATCTGGGCAATGGGGATGCATAACATATCATATTTACTCACTTAGTGCAAGTGGGAGATTATTAGACACGGTGCCCTAAGGAGTAAAATGTTGTAATATACTTTTATTTAGACATTTTATCAATAAAGAGTTTATTTATTATTTAGATACTAAATGTTGTCCTTTTATGTTCATTTTTGTTGAATGTATTATAAGCAAACAAAAGTCTGAGACTGTCAGTCTAATTTTTTAAAAATCATTCATATGATAGACAGATTATACGCAAGACATGAATCTTCAAGGTGATGGTCTAAATCATAAGATCCATAATCGAGCGAATAAAGTTAGGCACGTTATTTATGCTAAGATTGTTATGTTGTCTACATCCTTAACAGGAGATGGCTTGTCTTAGTCATCGAAATAGGACTTTACGAGTAGAAATATTTATGCATTGTCATAAGTGACGATGTATTAGATCAGGACATAAAAATTGAATTGATTTTAGTTAATAATTTGGTTTGTATAAATTAGTTCACTTTAAACAATCATATGTGTTGTGTCTTAATCCTAAAATGACTAATGGGCCTATATTCTTGACTTATGTCTTTTGATGTACTAAAGGGTGACATCCTGACTTAATGATGATACACATACCGATAAGTTGGAGACATGACTCTTGATTCACGTAGACTCGTTATTCATAGATATGGAATCCATAGCTCTTTTTGTAGAGTTAATAGTATTCTCTTATATGTATTATTCTATAATTGGAAGAATAGAGCACTCAATTATTTGGATACATGTAACGCCCTGAAATTAATTAAATGTTATTAGTGTGTAAAATAGTGGATTAGTGTGCCATAATGAGTATTTTAAACTTAATTTGATTATTTTGTGAAATTTCTAAATTAATGTTGTTTTTGATTATTTAAATGATTTTTAATCACTTTAAATTATTTTTGTTTGTTATTTTAAATTTTGAAACAAAACAATTTGACAAATACCAAATAAGTTCTATTTGAAATTAGTGTGCTGCTGCATACGGTTTTGTGCAGCTAACCGTCTCTCCCTTTCTTTATTTATTTCTCTCCTCTCTCTCTTTTCACTCATTTCTCTCACTCTCCCTCTCATTCTCTCTCGCTCATCTCTCTCTCCTTTCTCTCTCTGCCTCTCTTTCCCTTTCAATTCCTCTTAAAATTTTTTAAATAAAAATCAAGTTCAAGCTTCAGGTTAGTGGATTGAAGGCTCGAGAAAGCAATTTAACAACTACAAACACAATTTAAAGCTTCGATTTAAGGTTAGTTTTTAAATTTCAAAACTTTTTCAATTTTTTAATTTTTTTTATATTTTGAAATCTAAGCTTATTCGAACTTAGAAAACTTTGATCCAAGTTAGAGAAACTCAAAACAACTAGAATGTAAGCTTTGTTTGATCAAAAACGAATTTAAATCAAGATTTTTCATTTTTCTCTATTTTTCTCCATTTTTGGGATTTTTTAAAATTTTTGTGTAAAATTGTTTTAATGCGTTAAAAAATAATCTACTATGTTTTTCTATCAATTATGATCATTATCCATGCCTAGGATTTAAGAAAAACAGGTTGAAGTTGAAAATTTGGGCTTGGGGAAGCCAAAACCTATGCTTGGAAATTTTTAGAATTTTTCAGTTCAACAGGCCAGATTCATGAGTTTGGCAGACCGGATTCATACGACCGGTAGGCCGAATCTGGAAAAGTTCGGCCAACTGGACCTGATCTTCCGGCAGGCCGAACTACACAGTTCAGCCTGCCGAACTAGGGTGACATAGGCCGACCGACATGGTGGAATTTTGCGATTTTTCATCCGTTTTTGCCGTTTTGATCCCCGATTGAGATTTTAATGATACAATGTGATTTTACAAACTTGAATGGCATACTAAGACACCATGAAATAGTTTAGCAACATAAGATACCTTAAGCTAGATACTAATAGACTTAGTTATTACACATTTAACATTGTTCGTGGTTCCGCGGAGCTAACTCGACGGACCAGGATTACGGTGTAAAACCTCAGCACAAGTATCAAGGTAGGACTTCTATCCCTTTCCTTTGGTAACCTAGTTTTAAAAAGATTTTGGCCTCAAAAGGATTTTTATCAAAATGTTTTCAATGAATGATTGAAAAGGGTTTTTAAATGACTGTCTTCCTAAGCAGTAAACTAAGGTGATTTTCATAATAAACCCCATAATGAATGTAAATGAAATTATTTGGTAAAAGAGATTTTTAATAATTATAGAAGAATATCTATAAATATATATACGGGCATGATGCCATATCAGAGATTAGGTCGTATAGTGTGCGACCTTAGGGGCAGGTCTTGAAACCCAGCTAGGCTACTACGTTGGTCTTACATATATGGTTTGCCCAGGAAAAAGAAAATATTATTCTTTCTGGTCAACCAGTAAACAGTTTTAGTAAGATTAATTTTATTAAATTCTATTTATTTGTTTATTTAAGTCTATTTTCTAATTACTTCTTATATTATGAAATTTTCCTTTTCAAAATTAAATGTTTTTAAATTTATAGTCTTAGTGAGCCTTTCGTTCATATTTTATTTGTTTTAAAACCTTTTCCCCCTAGGTGGATTTTAGCTTAGGTTTGAAGAGGAGTCCACAAACAGGACACACAGGCAGTAAAGGAATCGAGTAGGTTGTTAATTATAAAAATCAAGGCATGTAATTTTCTAACTCCCTCCTTATTTGGACTGTGATTGTAACATAATATTGTCAGTACTATGTGTGTGTACAAAATGTGGGTCAGTGGGACCCATTCTCATTTCTTCTTATCTCTTTATTATTTCCTTATTTGATTAATTAATATAATACTTGCTCTAATAAGATTTTAAATTATCGTAGTTTTTTATAATTAATTAATCTCTTAATTCATGTTTTTAATCAAATTTTCACTTAATTATCTTAAACAACCCTCCACGTCACCTCCCGTACTCTAGGGCATGACAAGACATAGGTGTAACTGAATGGTATACTATATATGGATAGTAAGTATTCCAATGGTGTGATAGTAAGTATTCAGGAAGGTAGTACTAAATTTATCCTTAAACCGATTATGAATATCCTATAGGGATGTAACACATTATGATATATCATAGATGGTTAGCTTATCGATGCTTCGTAATTTTATATAGTTCAAGAGTGCAACTCTAAGCTTTTAGTAAAGTAGCATTAGAGTTGATAATTATAAAATATGTATCTAAAATATTGTATTTTATAATTATAAAAGCTTGAACTATATATGTCCATTGGGTCCTTTTGATATCTCATTATAAATCTTGTAATGATACGGGCATGTCTTTCCTAAATATTGGTGATTTATGTTAAATTATTAAATTGGTTGAAATTCAATAAGATTTAATTTAATAATTCATGTCACTTTATCAATTGAATTAATTTTGTAAATTAATTCAAATAAACATGTTGAATTATTTGAATAATATTTTATTTTATATAGGATTATTTGGATATGACTGTTTTGATCAGATAACTTTTCTATTGGGTTGTTTGAATTAAAACTAAGGCTCTATCTAAGATTCTTGGGTGGAAAATAAGATATTTTGAAGGATTAAGATTATTGTAAGTTCGGTAGGTCAATGGGAAACTTTGGCTTGCCAATGCAGTAAGTTCGACAAGCCAATCTCCTAGATTGACTTACCCATCGTCCGATAATTTGTATAAACATTTTTAACGCATTTTTCATAAGAAGTTGCTCCAGACTCCAATTTTGGGGCCTAATTGATAAGATTTAACCCCAAATTCGACCACTATAAATAAATGATGATTTTTCTCAGTTATTTAGATCATTTGAGAAGCAAAGAGTGAGTATTCCAGCTTGAGAAACTCTGAAATTCCCTAAGAGCTATCGTTCAACATCAAGAACCTTAGTTCTAGTTATTCTCAAGTGGTTAGAAGGAGAGTCATTGAAGGAAAAGTTGTACGATGTGTGACCACCTACATTCCGATCGTGGATAGAGAATAGCAAATAAGACCAATTGTTTAAGGCTATTCTATAACATTCTTCTCTTCATAGATTGCTGCTGCTTTTCGGTTCACAAAAGAAGTTAGTAAGATTTTTCATCAATTTATGTATTTAGCATGTCAAACTTGTGTTTTGAAAAATACTCTGATTTAAAATTTTTAAAATTTCATTGCATACCGTTTTTCCAACAAAAAGAATGATAAGATGAAAGGAAATAATAATCTCAAGGGTAGTTTTGGAATATAGAGGTGCAATACGTAATTTAGTTTATTTCAAAATTATAGAGGGTTTATTTAGAAGGGGGTGTGAAGAGATAAAAAGGGATATAGATAGAAACACATGCTGTATAATGAAGACTTATTGTAATGTAATAGTATAAAAAAAGGAAAAAAAATAAACAAAAAGGAAAGGAACAATTAATTCTAAAATGATTCACTAATTTTAAAGAAAAAGGAAAAAAGAAAGTCATTATTAGAACCAAAACATAAACTTTAAAATTCAAACACAAGAATAAGGAGAAACGAAAAGGAAACTACTGGTATCCTAAAACACCATTTCAAGAATCCTTCATAACCTTTACAATTTATATCATCATTGTAACAAAAATAATTATAATAAAAATGAATATAGACTAAAACTAGGTATCCATTATAAAAAAAAAATGCTTAGAATTTTGAGGCAAGAGTGTGATACACAGCCTGATTTTAACATATTGTTTGATTCGATATTCTTTAGAAAAGTACAATTTGCTATATTATCATTATTGTAATTTATATATCGTTATGGTGTTGAAATTCTGTTTTTTTTTTATGCTATACAACCTATATGTGGGAATACCAAGTGCATAATTTTCTAATAATTAAGAGTGGAGTGTGTGCATGTTTTTTTTTTTGAAACATTATTATTGGGATTACAAATATATAAGATTCAAGACACCCCATCCATTATTGTAATTTACATATCATTACGGTAATGATCATGACAGCTTTATGATCATGACATCTTGAACTTAATTAGGCATACTTATTTTCCAAATTTTTTTCCTTTTTGGAGTTAGAAAACCAAATACTTATGTGTAGAGATACAACAATGGGCTTGGGCTGGCTTCATACAATGATGAGCCAGGCTGGCATGGCCTGTCACTGTTCAAGGCACGATCTCACCTGTTGATGCTTACCAAGTTCCAGCGTCGGATCAACATCACGTGCTACAGCGCACGGTGTTCAGCTCTCCTTGTTCACCTCTGCCTGGTCTGGTCAACTTGCAACAAGAGGAGGGACTCCTCGGAGGCAAGAAATGGTCAGTAAACAAGACAAGGGCTCTCCGATGCTCAAGACAGGGGGTGCTCGGCAGAGGTCAGGAACCTGTTAGGTGGGAAGGAGCTTACTTGCCAGAATGCAATAAATGCGTCCTATTTATAGGCTACCACTTAGACCGGGTGTCAGGTGGGTCTTATCTACAACCCGAGTGTCACATCATGACATGTCAGGTGGCAAGTTACAAGTGTCATATCCCTCTGCCGGTGGATGAGCTCCCTTCTGACGGTGAGTTGTTTGCCATCTGTTGGCCAACGATGGCAAGTAGCAGTCTACTTTAGAGTGAAGATAGTTTGACCCGACTTGGCATTGAGTCTGAGGAGGCAGCCTAGAGAGGTGCGGCTCGGAGGAGCCCTGAGAAGTGCCTTGATAAGACATCCAATGTAATCAAGGTCAGTTATGAGCTCTACGTACCTTTTGCTGAGCTGGCGTGTCGACCACCTAGAGTTTGGCTCCTCGGTGGTGGCGTTGAGCTCACCTTCAACAGTAGCCCCCCCAGTTCAACTGGTCGGTGTCTGGCCTGGTGGACTATGCCGAATGGGTGAGGTTGGCTTAGAATAGAAGGTTAAGTGAACTTTCGAGGCAGAAGAAGATGAAGGGTTGCGTGGATTTTCAGGGGACACGTGTTAGTCTACGATCGATTACGCCGCTTGTCAGGCGTAATGATCGTGCCTCCTTGTTTTTTGTGCCTAGATTTTTCACCTGAAATGGCTATAAATAGGCCCTCTTTTCTGAGAATTTCCACAATTGATCAAAGTAATTTCCCTTTGTTCTTGAGTTTTAGCTGCCAAGCTATAGTTAACAGTCTGAGAACTCTTCGTTCCCAAGCTTTTTCATGCCCAAACAGGTAATTTCCCAAGGAATAAGAGAAAATGAGTAACGTGTCGAATTCCCAAAATATTAATGTTTCTTGGTTAGAAAGCAATCTTGAGGCTGGTACATCTTTTGTGCAAATTGACTTCGAGAGCTTTTCCTCGGAGAAGGACAGGGCTAACCTGTTAGCCAAAATACTAAGGGTCGACTCCCAGACCATCCCCGAGCAGGAGTTCCTCGACCTGCTTGATGAAGAGCGGCCTGTAAGGCCGTGCAGGGGCGAGGACGCATACATCGGAGCAGCAACCGCCGGCACGTCTCGAGTTACTGCCTAGGAGTGAGCCAGGTTGGAGGCCACAGCTAATGTTTCGAGCACTTGCGGTCGAGACCCTAGGGCCCCTGTATCGGTTATTGGTAGGGTAATCGTCGACATCTCCGATGAGGAGCAGAGAGTCGAGTAGGCAAGACCGATCGAGAGCCCCCTAGAAGATGAGAGGATCAAGGTCACCCGAGTCCGAGGAGTGACCGCTTATTGGATTGCTCGGCTAAGGCAGACGTCTGCAGCGGCATACACCAGTGCCATGACGGAGTCTCGGCTGGAGGACCTGCATGTCGAGTTCAACATCTCGAACAACGTCATCCTCATTACGCCAAAGGAGGATGACTCCCTTTTGACCCCACCCGAGGGGTGTATAACTCTTTGTGCGGAGTTCTTTCGAGCTAGCATGCATCTGCGTTTTCATCTTTTCCTCTCCCGGGCACTAAATGATCTGAACGTGTGCCCGACGTAGCTTAACTCGAACAGTTATAGGTCGTAGATCGCAATGTATATATTTTCAAGGTACTATTGGCATACCGAGATGCCGTAGGAGGCATTTAAGTAGATCTACAAAATGAAGAAGCTTCCCCAGTAGTCTGGTTGGTACTATGTCACTGGCTTTAAGAAGATTTTATCTTGGGCAACCCTGACTCAAACAAACTCCAGAAGTACGAGTGGTTCTACGTCAGGGGTAATTATTTAGCCTAAGCCGGTGAGACCGTCCCTGAAGACCAACGTGTCCCAAGAACCTTCAAAATTGGGCATGTTTTGGGCAAAAGGCCATGGGCGTCGAGCCATGTTATCAGAGCAGTCGAAGACCTGTTCAAAAAACCAGAAGCGAAGAGGCAGCAGTCATTTTTGCTCAGCAAGGAGATCCTCTCCCTCTACAGCTAGTTTGGGGAAACTAGTGGAATAAATCCCCTTTCAAACTCTCGTCCTGCTCGGTCAGCCTAGTAGGTTACTGTCATGAGGCCGAGTGCCGTAGACATCCCAAGGGCAAGCACTTCCTGATCCGAGTGGCCGACGAGGGAGCCACCATCGTCCAGCTCCAAGGACTCATTGAGTGGCTCCTTCGATGCAGGGCCACCTGTAGCAAACGAGGACCTCGAGGACGTGGTTTGGCTCCTATACCTGCCTAGCCAGCTTCAGATCGAAGGTCGGCCTTGAGTTATTTTCTTCTCTTCTTTTCCTTTTTTATATGCCGACTTGGTTCTGACTTGTCGACTTTTGGTTGTAGAAATGTCTTCGAGGCCAAGCACGGTAGAAGAAAGGAGAGCCCTAATGCAGAGCCTCTGAAAGGGGAAGGGCAAGGCCGTTGTGGCCAAGGGGAAGCACAAAAGAACCCCAGCGAGGGAGCTTCCACCACAGCCCGAGCAACAACCCTCAACAGTCCAAGACCCACCACCCCCGCCGACGAAGACCAGGGCTTCGTCGAGTGAGACTCCTCCGGCCAATCAGACTGTGGTGCATCCCTCAAGAAATACCCAGAGGAGGCAAGAAAACTACCACCGGCACATCTTTGATCATCTCGGGGATGCCGCCCTCCGGAAGACTTTTTGTGGAAACTCCGAAGGAGGATTTCAAAGAGCTGTCTAAGGCTGCCTTCTGCACTACCGCCTAGGTAAATGCTTTGCCAAATGCTTCTTTTCTTTGAAGGAACTCAGCCTCAAGAACGAGAGGCATAAGAAGATCTTCCTCAGGTGGAAGGGAGTCGAGAAGGAGCTCGGTGAGAAAAACATCAAGCTAGATCAAATCAAGACGTCCCTTGCTCGAGCCAAGGAAGAGGCAAGGAAGGCGAAGGTAGAAGCGACTAGGCAAGGGCTAAGGCCGAAGAGGCGAGGAGTTCTGCCGTCCTGGTCAGGGGCAAGCTGGAGACCTCTCAGGCAAAGAATAGGCAATTTTGGGAGGAGCTTCCTGGCTAACTTGCCCGGCTATGAAGGCATTCAAGGCGTCCCCGGAGTACGCCGACTACTACTACTTTAGAATAACCAACCTTTGGGACCATCTAATCAAGCAACATCCTGAGGCAATGGGCTTTGACTGGTCTCTAATAGTCTAGCCCGAGCAGGATGCTGCTTAGCAACCAGCAGACGAGGTCGTCGAAGTAGATGGCGACGATAACGGAGACGAGCAAGGCGTTGGCGGCGGCAAGGACAATGTTGGGGAAGGGTCCCAGACTTGATGTGTTTTTGTTTTTTGTTTTTGTACCCGGGCTCGGGAGGTGCCCGGTTAATTGTACCTCCCCACTTTTTCTTTTTAATGAAAACTTTTCCAAGTTCGTCACTTCTCAGATTTTTATATGTTTTGTGTTTCATATTTTCCAAGTGCGATCACTCTCGAATAGATATTTTCAAGTTTCAACAAAGAGATCCTCAGGAACATAATTTTAATATGTTTCGTTGAGTTAACATAGACTTCAAGTAGAGTCAGAGAATCCAGACTAAGTTGGATACTCCCGAAGAGAGGCATTCTTGAAACTTAGTTTTCTGAGCTCCTCTTTTTAATCCCATTATTGCCAAGTTTGAAATCTCGACAGTTAGCGAGTTTAATCCGAGCAGTGTGTCCCAACTCTCGATCGGGCAAAGTACAACGACCTGTGATGGCCCATTACCCTGTCGGCCCCTAAAGTTGTTTAAGTTTAAAAGAAACTTGTACAAGTCTAATAGTGGTCGGGCAATTTTTATGCTAAGGTGACTCAATTGCGTGTGGTCTGCACAGCAACAGATATGATCGGCTAGTACCTGACCAACCCCCGAGCCTAGTTAAGTAGGACGGCTCTCTATGGTCGGGAGTTGTGGCCTGGTCCTCCGAGGTGGAGTTATATACCCCTTCTTGGGATTTGTTGATTCCTTAAACATGCATTGCTTAGCGAAATAGTATAGAAATTTACATTTCATTGATATGTTGTATTTACATTCTAGTCCTAGTCAATAGGTCTAGTTACAAAAGAACATAGCCAGAGGTTAAAAAGTGTTTCTGGCAACTGTTAACAAAAGAATCTCTTCAGTAGCTCAGCATTCCATGGATGGCCGAGCAAATTGCCGTCCATGTCAGATAGCCTGTAAGTTCCTGGCCTTATAATGCCTGTGATCTTGTATGGACCATCCCATTTTGGGCCAAATGCTCCCACTATGGGTTGTAGAACTGTAACTTTCTTGAGTACCAAATCCCCAACTTTAAAACTCCTCGGTTGGACCTGCTTGTTATAGTACCCAGCGATAACTTGATTTCGAGCTGCATTACGTATCGCTACCCAGTTTCTCTTTTCTTCGAGTAGGTCAAGCTCAGACATCATGACTTTGGTATTTCAGATTTCATCATATGCTCGACTTCGAAGCTCTATAATCCCACCTCGACGGGGATGACAACTTCCGCCCCACATAAGACTGAGAAAGGTGTCTCTCCGATAGTAGTCTGGGCAGTTGTTTGGTAGGCCTAGAGGACCTTTAGGAGCTCATCTATCCATGCTCCTTTGAGGCCATGGAGCTTCTTCTTCAAGTTATCCTTGATTGTTTTATTGACTGTCTCAACTTGCCCATTACTCTGTGGGTAGCTCGACGAAGAGAAAACTTTCCTGATGCCGAGCTGCTCTCACAGGCGAAGTAGACTTGCCGCTTTGAATTGTTTTGCTTTGTCGGTTACGATGGTGTGCGGGATTTCGAATCGATAAATGATGTTTTTCTATATGAAGTTGGTACATTTCACCTCAGTCATATTGGTGCACGGCTCCACTTCAACCCACTTAGTGAGATAATCAATGGCTACGATGCAATACGTGAATTGGGATCGGGCTGGTAGAAGGGGCCCGATCAAATCGATGGCCCATTTCGCAAAAGGCCATGCTAACGTAACTGAGGTCAGTAGCTAGGCATGGTGTCCGAGCACCCTGGCAAACTGTTGGCATTTGATACACTTTCGAGCGAAATCTTTGCAATCCTGCTCCATGGTCTGCCAGTAGTAGCCCTAGCGGAGACATTTTTGGGCTAGAGATCGCCCCTCAGAATGGTTTCCATATAGGCCTTCGTGGATCTCCTTCATTATGTATTCGGCCTCCTTGGGCCCTATGCAATTCAAGCACGGGGTGGTATTGCCGCGCTGATATAATTTCCCTCTAATCATCGAATATCGGGCCGAGCTATTGCAGATCTGACATGCTTCCTCTCTGTCGTCGAGCAATTTGGTTGTGGTCAAGTACCGGATGATCGGGTCCATCCATGTGGTCGTAAGCTCTTCGGCTACACTCGACACTTCCTTGTTTATGCTTGGCTTGGACAGCCTCTCAATGGGCACTAAAGCTAGATCACTGTCACCAAGCCCTGAAGCAAGCCAAGCAAAAGCGTCGGCCTCTGAGTTTTTTGATTTGGGGATTTGCTTGAACGAGTAAGACTTAAATTGTCCAAGCAGTAATTTGACCTCTTTTAAATATGCGGCCATTGACTCTGTTCGAGCCTGAAACACTCTAGTGACTTGTTGAACCACAAGCATTGAGTCACTGTGGATAGTAATACAATCCACCCCAAGATCTCTGGCAATTCGAAGTCCGGCCAGAAGTGCCTCGTACTCTGCTTTGTTGTTCAAAGCTTTGAAGTCAAATCGAAGTGCATAGATCACCTTATATCCATCTGGGCTTATCAATAGCAATCCGCCTGAACCATCCACGTAGAAAGATCCGTCTACAAAGAGTTTTCATTCTGGTTCAGAGGCTGCGTGACTATCACTACAACTAGGGGCATCTAGTACCACCAATGGCGCTTTCTCAGCCAGCTGCGTCCCTGCTTGGCATTAGTAAATTCGGCAATAAAGTCTGCTAGGGATTGAGCCTTAATGGCCATTCTCAGAATGAAGTGTAGATCGTATTGGCCGAGTTCCACTAACCATTTAGCCATTCGACCTGATATTTTCAGGCTCTAAAGAACCCACCAGAGTGGGAACTTGGTCAGGACTTATCTACTATGACCCTAGAAATAGGGCCGTAGTTTTTTAGCAGAGGTGACCAAGGCGAAGGCCAGCTTCTCAAGTGGTGGGTACCTCTCCTCAACACCCTGGAATGCATGACTTGTATAATAGACCAGTTTTTGTGCTCTGTCTTCTTCTCAAACAAGAATCGAGCTTACGGCCTTCTCAGACATGGCTAGATAGGCGGTCTGTATTTCTTCGGGCAAAGGTTTGGGCAAGAGTAGGGGTGTGACTAAATATCTTTTTAGATTATAAAAAGCTTCCTCACACTCCCTACTCTATTTAAACCTCCCCTTCAGTAACCTAAAAAATGGATAGCACTTGTCGGTAGCCCGAGAGACAAATCTAGAGAGAGCCGCTATCATACAGGTGAGTTTCTGAACTTCCTTTATGGTCTGAGGTGAGTACATGTCTATAACAGCTTAGGCCTTTGCTGGGTTGACCTCAATTCCTCATCGGTAAACCAAGAATCTGAGGAACTTGCCTGAGCTAACACCAAATGTGCACTTTGCCAGGTTGAGTTTCACCCTGTATTCTCGGAGTATGTCAAAACTTGCTTGGAGCTTGACCATGTGATCCCTTGCTCAGACAGATTTGACCAACATATCGTCCACGTAGACTTCCATTGTTTTACTGATCAACCGTGCGAACATTTTGTTTACTAGGCGTTAATAGGTTGCTTCAGTATTCTTTAGGTTGAAGGGCATTACCACATAGCAGTAGGCCCTTGGTCGGTAACAAAAGCCGCTTTTGCTTGGTCTTCCTTGGCCATCTTAATCTGGTTATATCCGGAATAGGCATCCATGAAGCTAAGTAGCTCGTGCCCAGCCGTCGTATCCACAAGTTGGTCTATTTGGGGGAGTAGAAAGTAATCTTTCGGGCAAGTCTTATTCAGGTCAGTGTAGTCTATACAGACCCGCCATTTTCCATTGGCCTTCTTAACGAGAACAACATTGGCTAACCACTCAGAATATTTAACTTCTCGAATGAATCCAGCCTTAAGAAGCTTCTAGACTTCTTCGTTTATAGCAGCATACCTTTTCAGGTTAAAAGCCCTTTTCTTTTGATCACTGGTCTGTGGTTGGGTTCGACATTGAGTCGATGATAGATTACGCTAGGGTCGATGTTGGGCATGTCCTCGTGTGACCACACGAACACATCCCGATACTCAATAAGCAGCCCCTCTAGGTTGGCCTAGATCTCTATTTGCAACTGGGATCCGAGTTGAAAGTGCGCTTGGGATGTCAGGATCCAAGCTGAACAGCACTGAGTCCTCAACCGGGGTGCCCCTTACTTCTTCCTTGGGAAGTCAGGGATCAAGATCGGACAGCATCTTGGGTTGTTGGTCGGTAAAAAGTTCCATGTCGTCGATCATATAAATGGCCAAGACGTTCAGTTGCTGGCTGGCCGCAGCACGAATGGCATTGGTGTAGCAGGCTTAAGAGTCTCTCTAGGATGACCGTATGACTCCGACCCCATTGTCTGTCAGAAATTTCATTACCAGGTGATATGTAAAGACTATGGCCTTTAGGGGGTTCAAGGTCGGGCGACCGATGATAATATAGTATTGGGAGGGTTTGTCAACAATCAAGAAGTCGATGAGGCACAAGACCCAAGCAGTACCCTCTCCGAAGGTCACTAGCAGGGCGACCTTCCCAATTGCCCAGACACATTCTCCCGTGAAGCCGTAACACAAGGTTTGTACCGAGACTATGGTAGCGTTGCTGATTTTCATCTTGTCAAAAGCTTGTTTGAACAAAATGTCAGCCGAGTTTCCATTGTCAATCAGTACTTGTCAAACTATGTTGTTGGCGATGTGCAACTCGCAGACGAGGGTGTCATTGTGTGGGTGGATTAACTTATCCGCCTCCTCCTCGGTACATTGGATCAGGATGTCTTGCTGGCGATAGATCTTGTTCACTTGCTCGGACATATTAATAAACTCACCTCGTTCGAGCAGCCAAGCTTCTCGGATGTAAGCTCACTGCCCACTCGAGGTGTCCCCAATAATAGGCCCTCCGAAGATTGTGTGAACGATGTTTAGGAGTTCCAAGGTGTTTCCACCGTCGTTACATGGCTGGCTTTGAACGCCTAGGCTTGACGTGTCGTTCCTCATGGAGGTAGAGCCCGAGGTTATAACATGTTCAATGAATTCACTTAAATGTCTGTCTCGGACCAATCTCTTGATCTAGTCCTTTAGTTGAATACATTCGTCGATATTATGTCCCACGTCCTTGTAGAACTCACAATATCTAGATTGATCCCGCTTTATTTTGCTGCCCTTAAGCTTGGGTGGTGGTGTCAGCAGATTTTTCCCACTCACCTGAGCAAGCACCTCGTCTATGGTCGCTACCAGAGGGGTGTAGCTTTGAAACTTCCCAGTTGGAGTCTTTGGCTTTTCGGCTTTCTTCTCCTTCTTTGGCTTCTTATTTTGCTTAGTAATAGACTGCTCTGGTTCCTTTTTCTGCTTCTTCTCTTTCTTGGTCCCGCTAGAGCCTACCTCTTCTCTTCAGCTCTTCATGTACTCTACCGCATTGGCGTACCTTTGAGCATAGCTGAGCATCTATGAAAACATGCTCGGCTACTTGAAGGCCAAGGACCAAGTAACTTTTTCGTCACGGAGACCCCCTACGAAAATATGCTTGAGCGTCTCGTCTTCGACGTACTTGACCTCGAGAGCTACCCGGGTGAACTTATTGATGTAGTCTTGAACGTTGTCGTCACCTTGTTTGACTGCATATAGATACATGATTTACTTTCTCCTCGTCTTTGTTGTGGAAAAGACTATTGAGAAGGCGTCGGTGAGCTGCCTCAAAGAAGTAATCGAAACTGGCTCAAGATGCCTAAACCGTTGTTGAGCTGGGCCAGTAAGGGTCAACAAGAAAGCTTTACACATTGCCGCGTCACTGGCGTTCTAAAGGAGCATATGTCCTTAGAACAATTTGACGTGCTCGTCGGCGTCCGTGGTCCTATCGTAGGCCTTGATCTGCGAGACCTTAAATTTAGGTGGCATGGGGGCTCACATTATTAGATCTAGGAATGGAGGATCTAGGGTGCCTATGTCGTCTAGGTTGAAACGATTGTTACGAATCTCATCGATTTGGCGCTGTAGTTCTTAGAATTAACGACTATTCGTATCCTCGGGCAGTTCGACCCTATAGGGTGCTCTGCCCTCTACACTGTCACTTGCCTTGGGTTGCCGATTTTGTTATGCTCTCGACATCCTAGCCGGTCAAACACGGAGGCTCGAGAACCTTGAGGTGATGGTACCCGTGCCGCTGAGGGCCAAACCGGCCTTTTTGGACAAGCCTGTTATTGGCCGAGACGCCATACGTGGAGCCTCGAGATCGCTCAGAATTTGCTTCGTCATGGTCAATGACATCCCGTCTTGCTCGACCTCCAACCTGGTCAACCGAGGCTAGAGGAAGGAGGCCGGGAGCTGCCTGACGTTGAGCTTGCTGTGCGAGCTGTTGTGTCAGTATCTAGATTGCATTGGTGAGTTCCCAGATTGGGTCTCAGACGACCGGATCTTGTGCTTGTTTAGCTGTGGCTATGCTCCCTTGTCCTCCAGATCAGGACTTCGTAGTTCAAGGGAGGCCCCTAGGCCTGCCAGGGTTTTGGTGCCGGTTTCATGCATCTCCCGACCCTTTCTGTCGGGCGACATCATCTCAAGCATTCCCCCGTGTTACCATCTTGGACTGTGAGCTGACTATAGCTGGTTTTTTTGAATAAAAGGCACAGAGGCCCTCTTTCTAGTGCCAAAATGTTGATGCTTACCAAGTTTTGATGTCAGATCAACACCACGTGTAGTAGCGCATGGTGTTCAGCTCTTCCTTGTTTGCCTCTGCTTGGTCTGGTCGACCTGCAACAAGAGGAGGGACGCCTCAAAGGCAAGAAATGGTCAGTAAACAAGACAAGGGCTCTCCAATGCTCAAGGCAGGGGGTACTCGACGGAGGTAGGGAACTAGTTAGGTGCGAAGGAGCTTACGTGCCAAGATGCAATAAATATGTCCTATTTATAGGCTACCACTTGGACTTGGTGTCAGGTGGGTCTTACTTTAACCTGAGTGTCACATCATGACATGTCAGGTGGCAAGTAACAAGTGTCATATCCCTCTGTCGGTGGATGAGCTCCCATCCGACATTAAGTTGTTTGCCATCTATTGGCCAATGATGGCGAGTAGTAGTCTATTTTAGAGTGAAGATAGTTCGACCCAAGCTGGCACTGAGTCCGAGGAGGCAGCCTTGAGAGGTGTAGCCCGAAAGAGCCCTGAGAAGCACCTTAGACAAGACATCCAGCGTAATCAGGGTCAATTATGAGTTCCACATACCTTTTGCCGAGCTGGGGTGCCGACCATCTAGAGTTTAGCTCCTCGACGATGGCACCGAGCTCACCCTCAACACCACCGATAAATATTGGTGGGCTAGGCTGGGCTAACATTTATCAGCCCATGAGCCAGCCTAGCACGGCCCATCAAAAATCATGGGCCAGGTCGGCATATCTAGACCCATAATGGGTCGAACCATCCCAGCTGATGTAGGGCCTATATAAGCCCACAATGGGCCAACCCACTAAAGACCCATTGTGGCCTAATTTTACTTAAATAAATAAATAAATATATATATGTATATTTTCATGTTTATTCACGAGTGAACATAGTTGAGTATGGCTTTCTCCAACAGAAGGTCTCACACATCACATCATAGCAAGCTTTTTTTATGTTTTTTTAGTAATTTTGTAAACATCTTATGTATAATTATTTTGATTGTATTCTTTTTTCCTTACCAAAATTTTGTCCTATTGGATCTTCCTTAGAAAGGTTTTTAATGAGGCAATCATAAATAAAATATCCTTTTTCATATCTTCACTGACTATTTAAACTTTTATATTTGTTAACTTGTTTAAAAATTTAAAAATTTAAAAATTAAAAAATTAAAAATTACATGCTTAGATAAATTGGCCCATCTAAACCCATGATGGGCCAAGATGAGCCTACCCATCCTAACTCATAGATGGGCTCAAATGGTCAGCCTATTCAAAGCCCATGGCACGGCCCAACCTAACCTACAGCACAACTTAGCCTAAACCATGCAAAATTGGCCTGTGGTGTGAGTTGGGCTGAGGTAATTTTTATTTAGGCCGACCCGACCTGGCCCACAAAATTCATGAGCCAGGCCGGCCTAGCCCACAGCTTGCGTAGGCATAATGAGAACGGGATAGACCAACCCATTCTTGCATCTCTACTTATGTGTGTCTTTGGTGTATGAGAAACTCAAATAAGAAAAGAACTTCTATTAGGGAGAAATTATATAGACTACATGATAATGACTATGACAACTTTTCACACATGATATCTTAAACTTTTTTAGGCATAATTATTTTCTAATTTTTTATCTTTTTGGAGTTAGAAAATTGATGCATTACGTGAATACAATAATTAGGGTATAAAAATTAGGTGAAGTCAACGTATCATATAAGATGCTACCAATATGGTAATGAACCAAAATGCCAAAAATTATTTAAGCATCCAAAATTAAATACAAGATATAATGGGCATTCAAAATCACCAAGCTTTAAAAATAGACAAATTTAAGTTTAGTAACCTCAAAACAGATGGGAAAAATTAAATGGGCTTAAGTAGAACTCATCTTAAAAGCCAGCTCAAAGGGTAGGGGTGTCAAATTTCTATATAAACACCATCGAGTGAGTGATGGGACTTAAAAAATATACATTTTTTAAAATTAAAATCAATATTTTTGCATTAATATTTTCATTAAA
>CAMOHE010046867.1:0-34706 GCA_946598075.1 Artocarpus hirsutus
GTTTCAATGTTTTATGGTTAATGAAAAATGTATGTATGATGTTTTTATGAAATAGTTATTATGGATGCTATGTTATGGTAATTAATTCATTAAAATAAATGTTAATTACCATTTTATGAATGTATGATATGAACACATTGAGAAGTGAGCACATCAAGACCGCGGCATTGTCACCTACAAAAGTAAGGTTAAGTAAGCTCATTCGAGGTAAGTACATTCTCACCTACAACATGATATATTTATGAAAAGTATGTTTATGAAAAGTATGAGTTTTATGAAAGGTTTGAAATATGTGTTCATGATAGTTTTATGATGATTTCTCATGATGATTTTTCATGAAGTTTAAGGCATGAAAGTTTATGCATGTTTTCATGATAATGTTTTTCAAAGTATGAAAGTATAAGTATGTATCTATGTATCACCTAAATAAGTGTTGCACACCCTATGTTTATGTTTATGTTTATGATGTCCCGAAGGTTGGACATGTCATGTTTGGTTTGGGATTAGCTACCCCTCTCCTTTCATGACGACGCGCCTATGATGATGATGTTATGGTGCAACACTTGGGCCCCTTAAGATAAAATGGATAAGTTTTAATATGGATGATGTAATGAAAGATATGTTCCTATGAAAGTGTGCCTAGTGCACTATTATGATGATGATGATGATGATGATGATGTTCATGAAATGTTTTTAAGTTGTGAGAATTACAATGTACTTACTAAGCATTAGCTTATTCAAGTTTTTCATCATGTTGCAAATAAGGGTAAGAAAATTATGGAGTAGGCGGAGGACTATTACAGACATGTGAGCTAGGAAAGAAGAATTGCAAATGGAAGAACGCCAAGGAAAGAGACTATAATGAAATAATCCATGATTTGTGAATTGAGTATGTTTATAATTTAAGGATAAGTTTTATAAATTTTGTGAATGTTTGTTTAATGTGTTTTTGTTATTTTATAAATTTTCTTTCACATTTAAAGCTTTAAAACTTGTTTTAAAAAGAATTGTCTTTTGTTCGGCCTACCGACCATACTGGTCGGATTGCCGAATAATTTTGATCGGCCTGCCGGTTGCCATGTATCGGCCTGCCGATCTTGTTAATTTTAAAACCCCATTTTGCAAAGCCTCGGGCGGCCTGCCGGCCGAGATGTGTTCAAACAATTTTATCTTTTGTTTTCAAAGGTCAATTTAATTTTAAAGGATATTAGCAAACTATTTACAGAATGTTTATGGAAAAGTGAATTGTTATAATTAACTAATTATAATTTCTTGCGAATTGTATTTATGTAAGTAAAGATCTTGGGAATACTTTTCCAAACTATAATTTCAAATGCATGTTATTAATTACAATAGTTTGCTCCAATTAATGTTTTAAAGAATAAATGTAACGACATCTATGACGTTCGAAAAAGGGGGCGTTACAATAAAAACTAAGAAATATAAAAGCAAAGTAAGAGGTTTTAGGGAGAGAAAATAGAGAGAGAAAGTCTATTGAACTTTTAAATCTAGATGAATACAAAATAGCAAGAGAATAGGGTATTTATAAGGAAATTTTTGTGTGTTGTAGTAACTACTACAGTAGCCATAAACTGCTACAGTGATTTCAGCTGCCATTACTATAGTAACCCGTCATATTTGACTTTCTTATTTATGCTGATGTCAGCGCTTACTTCAGCATGAATATACAGATACAATTTTAGACACTAATTCTTGGTGGACATACATAATTAATTATCCATAACAATATGCTATTATTTCGCCTCTGTTTGTGGAAAATTGAAAAAATTACCACATGATTAGAATCTAATAAAAAATAATAAACATTCTCAAGCAAAGTATTACTATTTCTAAACACATGATGATCATCTTGAAACTCTTACGAAGAAGACAAATCGCAAATAAAGCTTCGAAGTTAAAACCATACATTGATGCCCTTGATTTTACATTACTAGAGCAAAATTTTATTGCCTAATATACAACGAAAGTTAAGATGTTGGATTTTATATTCATCAAAAAGAAAAAAGAAAAAAAAAAAAAGAGAGAGAGAGAGAGAAGAAAATCGATTTGATGCGTGCGATACTGCTCTCTGAAAATTTTCCATTGTTACCCTTCCAAATTTGAAAAAGTAAAAATATTCTTATCTAGATTGAGCGTGGCTACACCACATTGGACAAAAAAACAGTGGGCTGGTTTGCCTTTAATGGAAAATTTGGGCATACACCAACGTCACGTGCGGCGTCATTTGCCACTACTTCAAATATGGTGTAAAATGTGTCATATATATACATACGTAAGTATAATCTAAGACGAGAAATCCAACTCCACACTTTAAGATAAAATTAAATATAAAATTATTGTTAGATTATATTTGTTATAACCATTGTGTTAGCTATATTTTTACATATAAAATGATTAATTTACCTTCGTATTTAATTCATCATATTTTTCTTGTGAGAGGAATTCATCACATTTTTTTATTGTTTGATATTCTTTAATTTGTTACCATTATAATCTAATCTGCCATCATGATTGAATCTATTCAACAAAATTCGTATGAAAATTAATAAAAGAGTCATTTTGTCTAGTGATTCATTTGAATCATCACTCTCCAAATTATCATGCAATGCAGTAATCACCCGAAATTCCCATTAAAACAAAGTAATATCCCGAAATGCTAAACTCCCCACACTGCTAACGGTAGCTAACAAATACGTGCACGCACATATGTATATGTATGTATGTATGTATGTATACATATTAAGATTGAGATGGACAGATTAGAACAGTAGACCTCGTCACTAAAAGCGGTAATGGATTACGTACAGCTAATTTTTAAGCTATAGTGAAAAAAAAAATCATGCATATTACTACCAGTTTCTAACAAATTACAATTTAATGTACTGCCTATTACGAAAATAAAAAAATCATCATACAAAGACTAGTTATAAAGTGTTATTTGACCTTTTAAAAAAATTGTTTTTTTGTTTTTGTTTACATTCATTAAATGTTTAAAATATATTTTTTGTAAATTATTTAAGGGTTTTTTAAAAACTTTTTGGCTCTGCATTTTTGTCTGCAAATGCGTTATTAAGAATGAAATAAAAATAACTTTTTGATTTAAAAAAATACCATTATCGTTCCTAAAATAGAGGATAAATTAGGAAAAGTAATTTAAAACCTGAATAGGGGCTTTCGAAAATGAGTTTAAACTAGAAAAGTTTTTTTAAGTCATATTGTAAAAATTAGAACATTGTGAAGGAAAATAATAGTGTAACAAAATGAGATTGAATCAATATATTTAATATCAAACACATTTTCCAAACCGTCAAAAAATGTGTTTATGTAAATAACCCTTTCGTTTTTCTAGGTCATACATGAAAATATTTTTTAATATAATTTTGTGGGCGTTCCATGCATATTATCTGTCGTAAACGCAATCGCCATAAGCCTTTGTCTGCAGGTGATCATGTCCTCTACCCAATTGGTTTATTTTATAATAGAGAAGTTGTTTAGCCAGCTCTACAATAATAATAATAATAATAATAAATAAACTTAGAGAGCGAAATGTTTAATTTCTTTGCTAAACAATGACGTTTCGTTACCATGCAGACCTACCTAACACTGGTTTCCCGCCAGATTTTATCAATTAATAATTTGAGGACAAGCTAGTTAAGATTAATAATTATCTTATAAATGATATGAGGCATTCATATTGAGTTTGTCCACCGCTTACAAACAATAATTAATAACATGTTTGTTTTGTAAGTTTGAATTATAGTTTAATTTATTTGAAAAATAAGTTGGATCTGAAAGTTAAAACTGAAACTATTGTAGCATGTGAGAACTTTATGCTGTAATATATTTGCTTTACGTTCTAGTATGTGAGAGCTTTTACATTGTTTAAGTTGAAAATAATAAGTTAAAACTGAATTTGATAATTTTGAAATTTTCTGTCGAGCAAAATGTGCCATAAGAACATCCCATTAAGTTAAACTTTCAACTTCTAACCATCTAATAATTTATTACCTTCCTAGTGGCTAAAGTCGTTTCATCACATGCAACAACTACTCAATTATATTATATTATATTATATTAGAGTTTGTCTTTTATATATATGTACAAAAATATTCACTATTTCGACATTAAACCGCTTCAGAATTGAACAAAAGATCAAGTCAAGTATGCAAAAGACAATATCAAAGTATCAATTATGGCCTTCCAAAAAAGAATGTCAATTACGGAAAACAAAAGGGTTTGAGTCAATTCTGTACACACAATATGAACAGTCACATGGCGATTATTACTAAAATGTCAACCAATCATAAAAAGGTCAGCAATTAGAAATCCAAGGTGCAATTCATTTAGACTTTGGAACAATTCTTCGTTCTATATATTGATTGTTTCGATGGAAAGCTGAAATTCTATATATTCCTCTGGAAGCATCACGTTTTCATGAGACTTACATTTTGAAAAATGAAAACCGCATTCTCATATTAGACAATTGACATGTTCTGCATGTGCACAAGAACTTAACAAAAACTGATTAAGAGAATTTGTTAACAAAAACAGATTAAGAGAATTTGTTTTTTCTTAACAGAAAGAAAAATAAAAGTCTTTGGTATATGAATTAAAGTCTTTATACTTATGATATGATTTTTGAGAATGTCAGACAAATTGTTTAATTTCATGATTTTTCTCTTGAAATAATTGCACCTGTTGGTGTGTCAGACCATTTGCTGATTTGCATTAATTCTGAACATTTTTTTTTGTTTGGACACAATTAAAAGAAAAGGAAAAAAATAAATTAGAAAAACCAATTGGTTTAACGCCAGCTTCATGCGGCCGAGAGCAGACTTTGTTATAGAAAATTTTTTCTAAAAACAAAGAGAAAAGAAAAAAAAGAAAAGAAAAAGAGATTCTCCTTCGCTTATAATTTCTACGGAAAGGATAATTATTGAAGTGAAAAATATTTTAAAAAGAACGGAATATATGATATACTCGGAGAAAAGAATTCAAAGGCATATTACAAAATAATGGTTGGTTGAAGAAAAAATAAATAAATTAAGGGCTTGAAAATTTGAGCCCAAGTGAAAAATGCACATGGGTTGAGCATGGCATTCTAACCTGAAGTTCTTGAGATTTATTTAATATCAGCTTATAATGCATAAGACGAAATTTGTTTGTTATACCTTTAGTTATAATTTTTTTTTGTTATTATTAATTATATATTTGACAGAGCATCTCTTTAGTTTGCTCTCCAGATGGAAAGGGTAGAAAGGAAATATTTGCTATCTTGAGGGGCAAGGCTTTAAGAAGGAATTTGTAGTCATATGGCTCCTTTAGGATAGCTTTTTCTTTTGCTTTTAAGTAGTAGAAAAAGAGAGGTATAAATTAGGATTTTTTGTTAACTTTTTGAATAATGTATGGGAAAAAACTTTTAGTTTTATCAAGAGTTATTAAACTTGTTTAGTTAAATAAATCAAAATTATAAAAAATAATGTAATACATAGATATATTTGAAATTTTGAATTTATTGTTCGTAAACAAAAGGTTAAAAATATAAATAAAAACGCTTTTTAATTATAAGCTTTTTTCCTACAAGCATCAAGGAATTGATTTGCTCAAAAAGGGCTCATAAAAGCCAACAAGAAAATTGAGTGTGTTCATCCAAATTGGTTTAAAAGTAGCTTTTTAAACATGATCAAAAACAACTTTTGCAAACTACTCCAAACTGGTCTATAATGCACTAAACTTTGCTTTGTTCTTGTCATTTTTTTTTTTACTTTATTTGAGAATATTTCATAAATATATTCTGTATCATCAATTTATTTAAAGAAATTATATATCATATTTTAAACTTCATTAATTGTACAAAATAATCCTATGGGCCAATCAATGCTCACTTTTGACTAAGCCAATGATAAAAATATCCTCATAAAGAAAAAAAATAACACAGGATAATTCCACGAATAAAAAAAAAACACGAAATGAGGAGCAATCAAGTAATTAGGTTTTTGTGACGATTATGAGATCTTGAATCCGCCAAGGTGTGAGGATCCTTTTGAGCATGGTTGCTTGTTTTTGCTAAATGTGAGAAGCCCCTTTTATAGTTTGTTCAGCCGACTCCTAGCCTTTTCAATAAAGTTATTATTCAAAAGAGACAAAAAGAAAGAAAGACAATGCAAAAAAACTTGCAGTTGTGACGAGTAATGCTAAATCAGGGTCGACGAAAGTTCTACCTTTAAATTAGACTATTTATTTGATTGAAAATGTAACAAACATCCAAAATAAATAAATAAATAAATATTCTCACATTGTTGGCATTTATGAGAGGGTTAATTATTCAGAGAAGTTTGAGAAGCAAGTGGGATTAAAGTGAAACAAAAATACACAAAGGGCCGGACTTGAGAAAGAATGCTAGAGCTAATCTCAGTGCAAAGGTGAGACCTACAAAAAATAAAATTAAATTAAATTAAAAATACCCTTAAAACCGGTTGGTGAGATTGAATTTTTGGAAAAATCAATGGGGAGGTTGGGTGAGACAAATAAGATAATATTTACACAAGAGATGGACCTTATCAAATGGCATCAGAGACAATCTGAAATAGAGGTGTGGGGCCTATATAAGGATGCTTTTTTTATCAGAGATCTTTCCAACTAGGATTATTGGTCTCAAGATGATGTGATATTCTGATTGTTGCGTCTGATGCATGATCTGATAGCTAGCCTATGGGGAGAGTTTTTTTTTTTTTTTTGGGAACTCTATGGGGAGAGTTTTTAGGACCTCAATGGGGACAAGACATCCCTTGATTAATTGTGTTATAGGCATATTTATGAACTAGGAAGGAAAATGAAGCCGTTGTGAGCAACAAAAGGGATGGATATATTGGTATGTATATAAATTATGCCCGATCATCTCCAACTGAAACTGGGGTCCCACAAAAGATACCAGAGAGGATAGTTCTTGTGTAAAGAATAATATTTGAAACCACTACATTGTTAAGCGTCACAGCTTATAAGTGGTAGACCCACTTATGAGTTTCATGAGTTTCATGCTGTAGGATCACTCTCTATTAATACATAGTATTTAACATTGTTGGTGTCCAATATTATTTGTGTATAAAGCTACACTTGTTTTTACTATACATAATATGGGACCGACTTGTATCTTCTTAAATTCAAGTCCTATCTCAGTATATTCTATTCATGTATGCCTCTCGATTCAGTGATCACTGGGAGATGTAAATTTGCCAAGTATATAAGACCCAAAACAAAAAAAACCTACAACAGGCAAGAGGCAGATTCTAACACCAATGTTTTGTCAATTTTAGAAGATAATCCAAGGGATATTGATGGCAACGAGAACTTTTAGTTATGTGAAAATAAGATAAATATTGTTTTATGCTATGTTATGTGGGAAGAATAGGTGTTCAAGAGGGGGGAAAAACATGCCTTTGTTGGAAAATAGGGACACATTGACAATAGCATTGATCATATGATGTTATCATGTCATGTGATCATCAACATATGTCTTGTAACAATAATTTTTTTATGTTATCATGTGATATTAATCAAAGGGGGCATGGAGTTTGGTATTTTATATATATATATATATATATATATATATCTTAATTTTAATTTGTCATTGACCTATCCCAATAGTAATTTTATAATTTTCTATTTGTGAGATTCATCATCTTGTATCTTTTTCTTTTTTTTGTTTTTAAATTTGATGATTAATTAATTCTCTCGTTGGCAATGTTTAAGACTAATGCACAGAATGTGAACTCAAAAGTGATAAAAAGAAGTTAAGGACAATTAACTCTGTCTAGAATAGTAATCTTATTTAACTTTATGATATTATAATCTTACTGCGTATTAACAAAATAGTAAGATTTAGTCTAAAAAATACACCATATATTAAACTATAGTCTATAATTTTATTAATAATAGGGTTTTAATTGCGGGATGAAAAGGAGAAGGTAACCACCCATAAAAAAATATATACACAAAAGCATTGAAAGTGACGTCTAAAAATTAACCTTATATATATATATATATATATATATTAAATAAATTAATTTACAAATACATTTTGCCCTTTTCCATTGAAATGGTCGAAGGCACGCCTCTGAGTGCGTGTCGAGAAGGCAACTTTTTTTTTATATATAGAAAAATAGGCTTGGCGCAATCCGCATGCATGAAAGTTGAAACTTGAAACAATGAAACCACGCCTAGCTAGTGAACAAATCGATTATATATAGTCACATATGTTGATAATTTCAAATATATTAATTGTGGTGGCATGTATGTATGGTATTTAGAAAGATTATAAAAGAATTTCAAATATTTTCCAGCTAAAAATTTTGACACTTTTGTTCTTATGAGTTACAGATATTTATAATTAATTGTTTCGAGTGTTTATATAGCCTTTGGTAGCTTGAAGGATTTGATGTTTTTATTTTAGGAATAAGATTATTCTTCCGTCTAGCTAGCCCTAGGCTTTAGTTAGAAGGTGGCTTTTGCTGTCGTACAATCGGATGGCTTTTTTTTGTTTTTTTTTGGGAAAAACAATCAGATGGCTTTTTAGATTGTTTGAGTTTTTACGCCTCCGCGGAGGGTTTTATTTTTATTTACAATAATTAGGCTTTTGTATTAACTTTAATTCTATTTTTCTTTCTGAACACATTAGGGTTTCTAATTTGTCTAATGAGATTTTGTTTGTTGGATGTCAACTTGATTTGGCGTGCTTAAAAGTAAATTATAGTATAATAATGCCGGAGACTTTGCTTGCTTAAGTGCATCTAATGGTAAGCATCTTCCCATTTTCATTTACACAAACAAATAAACAAAAGTGTATTCGCCAACGAAGGAAGAAGAAAGTTACAAGTAGTGTTAGACTAATCCAAGTGTCAGATTTGAGCAAAAACTTATAATTATAAACACACTTATTAAAGATTTTCCTCCACAGGCCACATGTTGATCCATAAAGAAGTAAACATTTTTCATTGTCGTTCAATAACAAAAATATATATATATATATACACTATTTATTCAACATTTTTCCCAAGACTATAATGCATGCATGCTACAATATGAAAGATAAGTCGTATGTTCACTTCTCACGGATCTTCCCAACATTGCACGCAAAGTATCTACAGTCTGTCGGACCTTCTTTTAATCATTTTCTACTAGTAATTATAACTACCTGCCACTAAAAAAAATATTTGTTCGTGACACAAAAATTGGTCGGCACCGTGTCGGTTGGGTTTGAATATTGTATTCGTATATATTTGTATATATGTTCCCCGAAGCCCTCGATGATCTTTGAAAATCCTTGCAAGGAATATTCATATGACATCTAGAGTAAACGTCAATTAATTCTAATAGGTTTTTCGGCATAGGATGTGATAGGTCTCCAACTTTAAATTTTATTTTTATCTAAAAATTTCGGCCGAGGGGTACTTAAGTAGTAGCTATATAATCCGCAAGTCATTGTCCTTTACCGAATTGTAGTTTATTTTTGGTGTTTTTAGTCTCTTGATCTTAAGATCATTTGTAATAGTGTATTTAAAAAAGTCATTTATAGGCTCGATCAATGTATACCTATTTGGTTTCTTATTCTTAAGACTCGATGCACATTTTACTTTCTTAAGCATTTCAATCAAATCTACTAGTAATTCTTGTTTGTAGTTAGGTTGAGTTGCAAAATACGCCATGACGCTTTGCGTTTGAATTGATGTATATTTATATTGTTCTATTTTGAAATGCAATATCATTTTCAAAAGATGCAGTAATTATCTATCTTTTTGTTCATCTATCTATCCATCTATCTATATAGATGGTGCTTAATTAATATCTATATATCATATGTGATAGGGACTTTTAAAAATTAAGCAATGATTTTAGGGAGGTAAAAGGAATAATATACTGTGTATGGTCTTTGAATTTTTTCCTCGCTTACACTTCAGTTTTCGTTTTAACATCTAATTAAGGACAAAGCTAAAACTAAAACAAGCTGATAAATTAGACGAGTAAGGGTAGCCTAATTAGTTGTAAGTCCCTCCATCCCAATCATAGGTTGAGTGTTCGAGTCACTTTGAACCCCTTGTATAGATTAAAAAAAAAAAACTTATAAATTAATATTAAGTTTGTGACAAATTAAAACTCATGGAATAGAGTAAAATTATGATAAAGTTAAGGGATTACGTGCGAAATTAACTTTCAGATGATAGTACTTTTATTGATTGTTACAAATTCTAAAATTAAACTTAAGGGTAGCAATTGTAGATGGCATACATGCTGTAATTTAAACACATGAAGCTGGCAGTAGTAATTGTAGATCAAACATAGACGGTGAATTTGTTCACGTAATGTTGTAATCCTATTAAAACGAAATTCAAGTTTGAGATTTTTTTTTTTTCACTTGCTTCAATATTTACGAACTTAAGACTTTTTTTTCTTTTGAAAAAAACGAACTTATAGACTTTTATAGACACCAATGGTTGCAAGTTTAACCTAAGAGTCATTGGTACATTAGAATAGGGATAAAATAGCTACGTAAAAGGGGAAAAAAAAGTTTCTTAAATCAACCCAAATAACGTATAGAAGAAAACCACATTTCAACCAAGCAAATGGATTTTTTTTTTTTAATTTAGTGTCATAAGATTCGAACTCTATAATGTAGTCATGTGTGGATTACTGTTAAACTATGTCTATAATCACAACCAAACACATGGGTTAAAGTCATGCTTATTTTTAAATCAAATACAATAAATTGTAAGCTTTTCCCAAATTTTATTTAGGGGCTATATTCTAAGAACATCACCTAATTTTCCACATATGCTCACAACTAATAGGTCAATCAATTAGGTATTATTTTTTTTTTTAGGGATTATTTTATTCTTTTTTTAGGAAGTAAGGCATTAGTAAATTGTTCTTCCTTCAACAAAAATCAGAAAAGTATTAGTCTGATAAAGAAATCAATTAGGTAGTTAACAAAAGGGACAGCTTAATCGATGGCTGATAAAGTATGTGATCGGAACCAAAGTTTATAAATAGATATGGTCCCACTTTCATTGGAAGACTACAAAAAAAAAAAAAGAAATAATTATTTTGCTGTGCAGTCCCACTTATCAAATGAAAGAAAAAAAAAAGTAAGAACTTATAAATTACCGACGAAGGTAAGGGGGTTTTTGAGCGGGACAAGCAAATTGACAATAGCTAAAATGGAGAGCATGGCCTTCCCTGCAATCATCTAACGTTTTGGTTGTCTTTTTCTAAAAGCTTAAAAGATCTTTATCGCCATGCATACATATATATATATATATATGTATGTATATGTATGTATATACGTGTTTATATATGTTGCACAGTAAATGGTGTCCACAAAGAAATTTGCAACCTTAAGATATGCTCTCTATTTCCATGCGTTTCCACCTTACACGATCCACTATTCAAACGGCCAACGACTTTTTGGTTTAGACGACTTTCTTACCTTTTTTTTTTTTTTTTTTCTAGAAACGCATATTTATATGCATCTGTGGGTTTGTCCACTTTTATGAATCATTCAGTGGACTGCTAAAAAAAAGACCTCATTCAGTGGAACCACATCCTGTTTAGCATGGCAGAAGGGGTCCACATTTTACGCCAAGGATTTAGGTGGTGTTTGTTTTTCTACGGTTCTAGAAAGAGATGCATCTAATCTAGAGTGATCTATGATGTACTTTGCAATTTGATTGATGTAAACTAAGATTTCTGCACGATTGTAAACAAAATTATATTTTTAACTGGATTGTATTACTTTCATGCAGATTGAATATGTAATTTAGGATAATTACGAAAAAAAATTGTAATTTAGTGTTCTTTCAAAGAAAAAAATGAAATCAAGTAATACTAAGAGAACTTTATGTGAATCAAATCTTAATTTGTAAAGAGAAAATTAATCTCCATTTTAAGCGTAGCATAATGTTGTAACCAAAATATTGCACTTTTTGTCTAACATATTGAAGATTGATTGCATTTTTTCGTTCCCTATACTTGTGAATTCCCACTAATTTGTAGGAGTGTGTTTGACAACACAGCTAAAACTACAAGTTAGAACGATTTTACTATAACATGTGAAAGCTTTGTATTGTAGCTTACTCTTGCTTTGCACTGTAGCATGTGAAAGCTTTATACTGTAACAAGTCTAACTATATAAATAGAACGGGGTTATCAAACACGCCATTCCCATATGTCAGCGTACCCTTACTCTAGAGATGGCTGTTTGAGAATATTGACTTCATAGAACCATAGGTGATGAAGATTTTTGTTCCTTTCAAATCGTGACGATGGCAGTGGTCGTGCAGCGAGACAAATGCCCAGAAAATTACCGTAATCATCTGGAAGCATGGTATTGGTGAGTAAATACTTGTGGGGTTCTAGAATCATAAATCAACAATGGCTATGTAATCAAATTGACCCAAAAGTCAAGTCTCCTATATATAATAAACAGCCATAGGGACCATTGGACAAGAAATTTTGAAAATTTGAACATGTCATATGTGGCATGTGGATTGTGGAGTCGTGGATGCACAGGTTGTCATTCGTACATGGCTTTTTAGCTCTAATGGAAACCTTGATAGTGAAGGTGCATGATATCCATTTAATACCAAGTTTGGCAAGTTTGGCCAGGCACATGAATGTCAGTTTCTGATCATTAATGTTGCACATTTCAACGATTCATATATTCAACATTGTTTTATTTATTATTTTATGCCCGTATTTTAAGCTTATAAAAAAATATATACAAAGTATTTTGTCTGTTCGCAACACTGCGGTATGAATTTTTATTTTATATCAAATTTATAACTTCGGTTAGTTTCAACTACTTAAATAACGACTTTATAAGGTCGTCATTTACGTTTTAGTTATTAATTAATTATTACTATTAACTTATTTCTTGTATATTTCACTATTAGTAAAGTCGAATGTAAAAGGTAAAAGACGACATTTTATTAAAAGAATGTATATATTTGATATGAAAATGTAAATTTAAAGGTATAATGCTTAAACATATCAAAACTACGTGGTATATATCGGTGATAAGCTTAAATAAGAAGTATAAAATGGTGGATAACCCTCGAATAGATATGCAGAAATGAAAATCTACCGCATCATAACTGCGGTGTATGAACATTTCTTCATATTTTACCTTGTCATTCAAAGTAGAATTCTGGGGCACCTAGATGATAGGTTATTTTCACCAATAGCTGCCAAGACTATTCACTTTCCCGCTTTGGTCTTAGATGTTCATTTTAGCACTTTGTTTGCTAGGAGGGATTAAGAGATGGAGATTGGTGAAGGAAGAAGATCAAATCTAATGTTTTGTTGGGAGGAGGAGAGCAAATAAAAAAGACATGGAAATCAATTAAAAAAAAAATAGTAACATGGACAATATAGAATCATTTAAAAAGATTGTTTTATCATTTTAGCATCCTTCTTGTAATGAAAGGATCCAACAAATCGGTTACATTTAATTTAAAAGTATTATTTTATCCTTTAAAAGAAGTCAATAACAAATAGTAAAATGGATAATATAAAAAAAGTAAGCAAATAATTTTTATCCATCGTTATAACCCTCCTTCCCTCTTGCTAAATAACAAAGGATTACTATAACCTTTCAATCCTTCATATTTCTCGTTCATTTAACTCCTTCCATCCTTCGTATTTCTCGTCCCTCCAACCAAACAGAGTAGATCTAGTAATTTCGAAATACACCACTGTAACTTCTATTAATAAATTGTTTATTTTCAAGTGGAAACTAACACACAGACACACGTGAGGTTTTTAAGAGAAATAAGATAATCAAAAAATTAACATAATTGGACAAAAAATCTTCTAGAAAAACCATATCCGGAAAAGAAATATAAAAGAAATAAAGAAAATCCAAATTGTGCCATCTAATTCTCACATCTCTTTAGTGTAATTAATATATTTTCTTTTACCATTTTATCCCTATTAAACTTTTCACATCCTGTGTTCATGCTATGTTATACTTAAAAAAAGATAATTTATTAACAAAAACAATCAGGACTATATATTTTAGAAACATCAAGATGGTCAGAGAGTCAAAGTGAGAGAGCGTACACCCTCGAGAGAGTTGTTAAAACAACTCCTAAATAAATGGAGCAAATTGACCCCACACTCTTTAAAAAAAAAAAAAGGAAATGGGTAGTGTCAAACATCAAGGAGATCTAATTGAAGAAAAATTTATGAATCACAAGTTGCAGACAAATTAGACCACAGGTTGAAGTTTGACAACACATACCATATTATTAAAGACGAAACCAACATGGTGGTTTGCCATCATTGAATCGAAGACATTTTCACCAAGGTTAATGAATTTAGGAAAACCTATGAACACTTTTGAACTGTGCCATAAAGATTGAACTCTTCTCGAAAATTCGAAAGTTAAAAACATTTGAAAAAAAATCAGATAATATAATTTGATTGTATTTTATTAAATGAGCCTCTGATCTTGAAGCTTTGCTATATGATCCATGTTTATTCATCTACTAAGACAACTTTCCTCTACCATCGATATAAATACTTTGCTTGTATGTACATAACTAGTGTTTTATGTTTGTTCTTTATACCATAATTGTCCAACATACATATGAATTTGCACAAGTAAAATGAAAGAAAAATAATTTCATTCATGATATTAGTTTGTCCAAGAAAGCTTAAACAAGGTTCAACTCTACGTATCAGAGAACAAAGATTTCTCCTTTACTTCCGTCAAGGCACATGCAGAGAACCAAAACACCATCATAATTTCAACTTACTTTACTCTCTAAGCAGGTATAAACTGGCATGTACAGTGACAAAACCACAACTTTAGTGGTTCTGTTGGTTTTGCCTTACTTAAAACATGAATTTTCAGCATTCGTGTTTGCAAATGTATATTTGGAAGTCTCAGGCCTCGCCAGAAATACAATCATAAAACAAATCATGTCGACATACAGTCATTCAGTGGTCTGATCAGATTCATCAGAACTCGCATCAGATGTCACCTCGGAGTCTTCTTCCTCTGCAATTTCATCTTCTTCCAACCTTGGGGCTCTGTTGGCAGTCATCATCTTTGCCACTGCTGCAGTCTTGCTTGCCCTCTCAGAGCGCCGGGTTACCGAAGCAATAGCAGGAACGACTGAGGTAGGTGAAGTTTCTTCATCAGAAGATGCCTCTTGATGCCTTACTCGTCTCTTGGCACGTGTTGGTCTGGCCGAGGGAGGAGCTGGTGTTTGAAGCATTTCGATGGAACCAGTGAGATCCAAGTTGAAGTCCAGTTCTAACCTCCCTACGAAAGGCATAGGAAAGGGAAGAGTTAAAAACATGGTAACCGTGAAGAACAAACAAGAGAGGGCCAAGCTAACGCAAAATGATGCTATGACAACAATGATATCTGATATGATAGTAACAATAGTAATAGTGATGAGATTAGTGTCATTACTAGTTCATTATCATCATTATAGATTATAATTACTGTGATTATTATGAATATCCTAGCAAGTTATCGAAACAGATGCAATTTTAGTTGCGCAAAGCGGTGCATTTATATGAAGCCATGAGACACGTTAAATCTTACAATATTCCAACTCTTGCACAAATAAGAGGAATCCTACTACGATTAAAGTTTCTCATCCACTCTAATCAATGATCAATCCACAACTTTTATGTTACTCGGGCCGCTTATGTACAAATATAGTGACCACTCAAAATATGTTTATGTCCAAATGCAGTTCTAAAACCTACGATGATATTATAAGCACTATCAAGATCTCAGCGTCATAGGCAGGTCATTTGGATAATGTGGATCCCAAATTGTTCCAACCACCGCCATAGGGCATGTGTAACAACCAAAAGAGAGTCGACAACACAAGGTTTGACCTATATGGAAGTTGTAACTCGTTACCAATCTCTCAGCATCTCAGAATGTATAGATTGTAATAAACTTTCGTACCCAAAAGTCAAAAGTTCATAAATAACTAGCATTCTTGAAGATTTTCTGAAGTAGTAATACTCTATTGAAACCCGGCAACAAAAAAGAAGTATAGATTTGATGCATTTTCCCGAAACAACTAAATATGCTTACCAAATATAAGATTAGCTTGATCTTGTATTAGTTCCTGATCTGGATGAATCTCCATTGCCTTAAGATGATCAGCCATGCGCTTTAACTCCTTCATGAGATCCTTTTCGGTGGAAATGGATCCAGCAATACAGTTTAAAAGCCTCCTCATTAACTTAATTGCATCTTGCTCTGATAAGCGAAAATGGAGCAAAACAAGGACTCGGCACATTGCAGAGATGTATGCCCTTTCTGCTGGAGTCTTCTTCTGAGGGAAGCTTGCCACCTAAATAATCACAAAAAATAAAATCATAAGAGCGAAGCAGCAAAGTTTTCAAGCTAAAGGACATCTTCAAACCCAGGGAGGTCCAAGGTGGTTGGTTCATCTATACCAACCACAGTGTACTGTGCAGTAGCCAGTCTGTAATGGGCAATGAGTCCTTTGAGAATAATTGGTATCTTAAAATTTCTGCAATAAGCTAAAACGACATAACGTAACATGCAAACTTCAACACATACGGAATTCGTAATGATAATCAGGTCTATATCCTACAAATTGGAATTTGTAATGTAAGAACTAAAAGTTGTCCCAACTTCCATCAGTAACCTGTTTCTGGTATCAAAGCTGAAGCTTTAATTGATCCGAGTCTCTTCCACAAATAAAAAGTTAATACGACATCCTTTTGAGGAATAGAAAGTCCAAAGATACAATTTTTTCCAGCTAATAAAATTTTATACCTGTTTATAGCAACATGGGTAGAACCCCTGAACTCTTTGACTAGAAGGCTATATAACTAAGACCAAACTCCTCATAATTAAATACACGTTGAATTTATCAATTTAAAAAAAAACTGACATGTTTAAAGAGTGTTCAGTACCCATAATTTTTCTGATAGCGTAGCATGGTTATGCACATATCAACAATTTGTTTGAATTTCACAGGAGCAAAAGTTACCTCCGTGGCTATGCGTATTGCTAGTCCCTCCTCGCCACACTCGAGTGGATGTTCCATGGCACCATTATCAGTTTCTGGCAGGTCATTGCTATCATTTGCATGCTCTGTTTCATTTTCCTTTCTATACAGAGGAGCCTGCATCATCTGCAACATAAATCGTGATGCTTGTACTGCACGCTTACGCATGTTAGACACAACAACCGCAGAACCTCCAGCATTTCCATCAATGCTTGGCCACATAGAACGTACGACTGGAACGAAGGCCTTGGATATATACTTCTGCAGTTAAAAAAATAAAATAAATAACCAAAAAAAAAAAAAGAAGCGCTATTGGCAGTGATTTCCAATATCACATCATTACATAGGTTTTCTTTAATGATAGTTTTTGTTTTTCATTAAAAAGAAATCCCAAAAGAAATAAAATAAAAGATGAATACATAACATGAGAGTATGCAGCGCATACCTTGTGGTTGGCTGAGAGGGAAGGGTAATGCTCAAAAAATACAGATAAGCATTGTTTCAGCCTGGTGAAGACAACAATTTTAAATTGGTACACTTATGAAGTTCATGTAAAGAATGGGAGGAGGGATTAAGTTGAATAGTAGAGAAAAAAAAGCATAAGTTTAACTACCGCTGCAAGTCTTTGGTTTCACTGCTGAAATACAAGTTAATGAGCTTCGTTAACAGCAAAGGATGTAAAGAAGAAGGTATGCTTGGATAATTCTCACTTAGAAGAAGAATCTTAGCAAACCCCTCCCCAAGTACAGCTTGGACTGATTCATTTTCATCAGTTCCTAGAAGGTTTGCGCAATCATCTTTAAGGAGTGCAGTATACAAGAGATCAAACAATTTAGTACTCGGATTCTCTTCCTCGGCGGATAGTGTTACCGGACTAGAAGCAACCTCATTGTCCTGAACTTCCTGTCCCAGAGCCCCATCAACTTCCTGAGGATTATGCCACATCCCAAGATCAATCAATGCCTTACAGGCCATCGCGCTAATTGGAGCGGGGCCCTTAACGAAGGAGAGCCTTAACTGCTTTACTACTTCCTTGCTTGGCTTCTTCTCCAACAACCCAAAAAGCCCAAGACACCTAATGGCAATCCTCTGCACATCTAAGTGAGCATGTTTTGCCTGCAGTTCAGAGTTCATACAAATAGGGAACTTTAAAATGTGATATTTTTTTCATATCGGACACCAAATAGTTGAGACACAGATGTGGAACTGGAATGTTGTTAAGCTCTCTCATTAGGGGTATTCCTATAGCAGAGCACAAAGGAGATGACCATATAGTCTAGCTTGAACTTGTATTCGCATAAGTTACATCAGGTACAAATTCTCATCAACTTTTACTTCACATATACTTCAGTTCTAATAAAAGAACAGGAATAGTTGATCGAAAAACAAAAAAGGAAAAAGAAATAGACTTAAATGATTGAGCCTAAAAGTATGAGCACAGATCATTGACTCAATGCAAAAGTGGACACCTTTCAACTCCATTTAACATAGTTCCTTAGAATTCTTCTGAGAAAAAACAGTAGATGCAAAAAAAATAAATAATAATAATTATTATCATCATCATCATCATCACCAAACAAGAAGGAAAGTAACATGATTTAATAGGTTATAATTACCGCCGGAAGCAATAAAGACCGCAGAAGTTCAGTAGGTTCGACAGCTTTCCCTTGTATTGAACGCATCGATCTTGCATTCTCCAAGAGAAGGCCAATCACAGCAAGACAATGCATCCACTGGATAAAATTTGCTGTTCTCTCCCTGCAAGGCTGAGCTAGTTCTTCGATAACCCCAAGGATAACTTCTTCAAATTCACCACTAGCTGCATGCACCTTTCTTGCCAATCCAGACACTGAATCAGCCCAATCTCCATCTCCACCAAGGTTTATTCCGTCTCCAAGAACAACCATGTTCCCATCATCATCCACTTCATGGTCAAAAGGCTTGTGCAGTAATTCCACCAGGAATTCACTAGCTAGTTTCCTATTAGTAGTATCAGAAAAATCAAGCATTGCACCAATCAACACAAGCTGCCGAGATGCAAAGCGAAAATTTAATCCTGAAAGCAAGGATCAGGGAAAAATCAGTATACACAAATTGGGAAACAAGTTGAATGCTCATTTCTACAAAAAAGTAATGCACACCCACCAGCATCCATATGAGCTTTGACTAATTGTATATAGTCTGAGACTGTTGCAGGTAGAATTCTCTCAAGGAGGTCATTGTTCTTTGAGGCTTCTTCTGCATACACTGCAGCTTCAGCGCCCATAGTAGCAGCAGCATCAGAGCCTTTTGCCTGTTCAAGCAAAATATCTTACCCTTAAATGATAAATCAAAAATAATCCTATTTGTTCTCTAGCATATGAACTCTAATGTTCGGTCTTGATTACTCCGAGAAACTCTTAGAAGTCTTTCTATGGATGCTAAATAGAGTGAGTACACAGTTTAGCAAAAGAAAATTTAGTATAAAACTACATGAAATGTGCGTGAGGAGAAACTTCATTTGTCTCTGTAGATGTGATATTTCATATAGTACAAACTATCAATCCAACTAACTTGAGCATTGATCCAAACTTAGGCACGCAAAAAGTCTTCATAGGCTGAAATTGATCAAACTAGTTATGCTTTCTTTATTCTGTTCTTGTTCCCCTTTTGGGAGATGGCAAACTACAAATTAGGTTTAGATTAGGCTGGAGGATGAGGTGATAGGGCCTATTTGGCATTGGCTCATATTACTTCAAGTTCACTTTTTACCATCCCAACAAATCCTAGGTACCCATGGTCCATCACAAGAATAACAGAAAACATAGGAAAAAAGAGGCAAACTTACTTGTGCTTCTCTCTGCAGGTGCATACATACCATCCTCCAATAAAGAGCATCTTCTGCTTCCATTAGTCGTATGTTTGGGGTGGAATGCGTTGTGTCTGCTGACATGAAAGAGGAAACTCACAAAAGGTGCAGAGTGCAAATAATCTTTATAGATGTTTATAATAAACAAGAAAACAAGTAGGCTCTTTGCTTGTACAAATCATAAACTTTCCGAAGCTTCACCAAATCAATCAAAAGTTCATTGACTCAGATCGCTAGTTATTAAACGATGCAAAGCAATCGGAAAGCAAGATCTTTAATTCAAGGAACCAAAAAAGTAAATTAGCATGCCATCGTGAATTATGCAAGTCTAATTACAAGTTGCCAGGCACAAAGTTGTGGAGGTACTAATTGCAGGATTGCATCACTAAGGGTATCTTCATTTCCTTTAGAAATTAGAACTTTTTCCAAGGTAAATAAAGCCCTAACTTGATGAAGTTGCCTCCAAAAAAAATAGTAAAATAATAAAAAATTCCAAGTACCAGAAACAGTTGCAACCGCTAAAAAAGTTCCAAGAGGTTGAAGTAAAACTAAGAAATTCAGCTAGATGCCTAGATCATGGATCTTTTTCATCACCAGCACTTGAAGTAAAAAAATTAAAAAAAAAAAACCTATAACTTTAGGCCCATCTCAAGCACTCATTACCCAAAACCAGGTACCCAGAATGATATCTTTGCTTGGAAAAAAATCTTCAATTCTAACCACGAGGTTTCTAGAATGATATCTTTGCTTGGGAAAAAATCTTTAGTTCATTAAAACACTTTGATCATTCAAATAAATGCTTCCAACAGGCAGTACAGTCAACAATATTGACAGAATATTTAACTCTTATATTTCCTACTAAACTAGATAATAGATAACCGACTTTACTGCTCATTACCATCTTGTGAAGTCAAAAGTATTAGTTTTTAGACCGGCTTGCATTTGAAAAAAAGTTCTGCTAATGTAGAATACCTTCTAATTTTAACATTATAAGAAAAAACTATCCAAACCTGGACTAACCTTCAGTAGTCTCAGAGTCTGATGAAATGTATTGTTGGATACCTTGGCCATCACGTATTTGAATTGAGCCAGCTTCTAATAAAGCCCTCATCACAGACTCTCCAACCAATTCGTATGTTTCAACATCAAGATATTTGAGAAACTTTACCGGGTCCCCATTGCAGCACTTAGTAAGCCACTCATCTTTCATCATTTTAAGACACTCCTTTGAAACAACTGCAGAACGATCAGCAAGTCCTCTCTGAAGGATTACTGTTCTGAGCTTAATGCTACCAAAAAAGAAAAAAGCAAAGCAAATCCAATAAGCTATAATCTAGCTAATTATAACAGGATAGCTGGTAACTAAGATTATTGCCTGCGACCGCACAACTCCCGTACAGCTAAACTACTCATATAATGTCCATTGTCAGTAAAATGAGGGAGCAAACCACCTACATAATGAGCTATAATAGATAGAATCTGTTGCAAAGGCCAACAGGTTGTAAAGAAGAAACTTTGTCAATTGCATCATAACTTTACCTAAGACTTTGAAGAGGAAATTTGTCTGCTAGAACATAGTATGCTGTTTTTCGCACTGATTCACTGACATCCATTGTACAATCAATGACTGCTTGTGAAGTTGCATTAGAAGGAGGCAAAGATAGCAGTATTGTCTTACGCACCTCCTATAAGAAAATCAGCTGCAGATTTTAGCGTATTTGCAAACGGTTAATGTATCAACAGAGCAACATCATAAGATTTCTTTTGTTGTTTTTTAAGATGATTGCACTACTTCCTAAGCTATAGGATGGGGGAAATTGTAAATTTGAAAGCGTATTAAGCAACAATAAAAATATTTATGACATCTACAAGTACTAAAAAAGTATGAAACTTTGGCGTGCATGGGATAACATGGACAAAGGCTGTTGAACAAGGTAACTTCTAATTAACTCTTGCTTGAAACAGAGGAAACTCTAAAAATTCAGATTTAACATTTAAACACGTGACGTGCAATTTTTCTAAGTACATATGTAAAAATATAGTAATTCACTGGCAAGTCTGGTATCATTAGTTGACACACCTAAATTTTCAGGAAGAAAGAAAAATAAACCATATAACATTTATCTATTTGATCAATACAGAAACTCACCGCATTTGGCTCCAGAGGAAGTACCTCTAGAAATAAATCAAGGACGTCACTGTTCTCACAATCAGTTGCAAAGCGAGAAAGAGCCCTAACTGCACATGTACGGATTACAGGGACCTTGTCCTCGACCCGGATCTTCAAGCATTCTATTACCTCATCCCAGAGTTCATCGGTTACTTCTGCGTCGTCTGGCAACCTCATGATGATCTAGAAAACAAAGAAGCCATCAGCCAAAGAAACCAAAAATTTGACGCAATCAAAATTACATTTGCATCATATTCAGAAATTCAAAAATTCAGTTAAAATCCAAATCCAGTATCAAGAGTATCTTCCTTCATCCCATGCGGATCATCAGCTTAAAATAAAATTTAAGCTAAGAACCATATGTTAGTGTCACTTACTTTCGTCAACTGTATGGAAACTATTTAAAAGACTTAACTACGCTGTTGTTCTAACCACGAATGTGGAGGACTAAATTCAATCATTACCTCCCCTTTTCCGTTCTGGATCTCGTATCCACCAACCAACAGTGATTTTCTCACAATTCATATGTAAATTCTTTCGGTAACAAAAACAAAACTCAAAAACCAAACATTAACAGAAACATTAAGTTGTTTTTACTGGCATTTTTTGACAGCTTTAAAACGTGTATCCATGAGGAGAGCAAAATCACACCGCTAATTATCACCTAATCACTAATTAACCGCAAATTTTTTCCTTCATTTTCTCAGCAACCTAGCAGATAACAATCTCAATTACCCCCCAACCCAAAAAAAAAAACAAAAAACAAAAACAAAAACAAAAAAACAAAAAACCCGAATTTTTCTTGTCTACAACCCTAAAAATCAAAACTTTCTTCAGTTTCCTCCCACATTTCCCAGCGGTTTTCTTCACAGCCACACGAACACAAATCCTTACCTCGGAAAAGATCTGGCAGGCGCGGAACCTCGCAGTCCTGTTGGCGGCGGCGGTGGCGTCGAGGAGGAACCTGAGGAACTCCTCCAAGAAGGCTTCGCTGCAATCGGAGGCGTGGTTGGGGCCTCTGTAGGTGGCAAAGGCCGAGACGAATCGGACGATTCGCTCGGCAGAGGCCAGTCGCCTCTGGAAGGCGAAAAGCGGGAGTAGGGCTTTGGCGAAGGCGGAGAAGAATGAGGACGAGGAAGAAGACGACTTCGTCTTGGAGCGGAGGGCAGAGAGCTCCTTGAGCTTGCGGTTATGGATGGCGATGGAGGCGGAGGCTTCGTCTAGGATTTTGGCGATTCTCTGAACCAGTACCTGGGCCTCTTTGTCTGCGGTCTCCTCCGCCATTTCTCTCTTTCTCTCTCCTGTTTTCTTTCTCTTTCTAACTTTCTCGGAGTTTTGTGGAAGAATGCGGAGTGAGGTCTCTGTGGATCTGATGATGAGGATTTTGGCCCTTTGGGGCTTTTTTGAATTCGAGCGGGAGTTATCAAATAGCAATTCTATCACGGTCAAATTATAAAGAAAAAATTGCATGCTTACACATGATATTATTCACTTTTTATATAATACATTTTTTTTTATCGTGTCAAAATATACTTTAAATTTAAAATTATTATCAATTAAGATCTAATAATTAACTGATATTAAATATAAAAATAATTTTAGTCACGTATTTGCACGTGAGTTGTAAAGCTTATCATTTAAAAAAAAAATTAAAGCTCAACCATAAAAAAGAGTATTTAATAAAAAATAACTATTGGATCTCAATTGTCAATAATTTTAAAATTTATTGTATCAATATTACAAATTTGTTGTACACTATGCAAAAAATTAGCAGTTTAATATATAATAGTGTAATTTACTCAATAACTAATATATAACCAATTTGCCCTATTAAAAAGAACTAAAAATTGGATGAATGTAAAAAAAGATTTCTATTTTACATAATTAATAAGCAACTCTATTTTTTTCTATTATACTCGATCCTTTTTTTCTTTTTTTTAATTCCGTGGTATAAATTTCAACTCGTTTGATGAAGTTGTTTATCATGATTATAAATTTTCAAGTTAATTAACTTGATTGTCTTCCTAGTATAGGTGTCTCTTTTCAATTCTTGCATCATTAGTTTATGCAAATTTATTTTTCCATTTGTATAAATCATTTATCTATATGTGCACATAAGAATTACAGTGGGTGTTTGAAAAAATGGTGAGAACCAATAGTGAGAACCACTTTTACTATAGCATATGAAAGTTTTATACTGTAACAATTTTTTTTATTATTACTGTAGCATGTGAGAGCTTTTTACTGTTCATAACTGAGTTTGTAAGTTCCCACCACTCCCAAACACCCTCATAACTTTTAGTTCTTTTTTTTTTTTTTTTTTGAAAACCAGGATCAAGAAAACTTGTTTATTTGGGTGTTCAACATCCACGTCTAAACAATTCACTTTGTACTGCAAGATGCCAGAAACAGTTTGCCAATGCAATTGAAGGAGTATGTTTAAACGAATACGCAGGACACCGTATTTTTTCTCCTATCTACATTAAAAGAATAATTCAATACTTCTTATTACGTTATGTTGTTTAAAAATGTATGTCAAAATTAAATAATTGTCTATTTTGGCTTAAAATATATATTATATAAATATTGGCTGTTGGTTATCATTATTATTTTTATTTAATAAAGACCACAATTGCATTCAACTGAAACATATAATTTAGACGCTTTAATAATAGAGGGAAAAAAAGAGAAAAAATTGTGCATAAGTCAAATGCAGAGAGTAAAGCTATGTATGGGGCATCATTGGGTCCTCAACATCTTACATGATGAGAAATTCAAGGATCATTAATTAAGGGCTCCATAATTTAACTCACAAGTCACCCACATCAGTCAAATTAGTGACAAACTAATGCACTGATTGTTGTCCAACTGTCGATTAGCTTTATTCCGAAAAGAAATATGATTTCATTTATATATATAGTTTGTTTAGGTAAATTTTACAAAAGTTTCAACAGCCTAACATTGTTAGTAGCCACGTCTCAATTAAAAAGCAAATAAATAAAAAATAAAAAAAAATAAAGCATGCCCTTTTTCGAAGCCCCTGTTGACGACACTAGCAAACAGGCATCTTATGTCCATTGCATAAAACTTAACCGTTGTTTACCTTTAAAAGTACATTTGATAATACAATTAGAACCAAAAGTTAAAATAATTATACTGTATTATATAAGAGTTGTATATTATAGCTTATTTTTACTTTATACGGTAGTATATGAAAATTTTATACTATGACAAATAGAACAACATCTTCTCACAACATTGCCAAACGCTTACTAAATTAGGTTCTTATATGCGTACTTACTAATACCACCGACATCCATATCCAAGATGCTTCAATTGAGTTCACATCCCATGTTTATGGCAAATGTTATGCCCTTATAATCCTTACAAGAATGACACTTTTTTTTTTCTTTTTGCAGATATTAATGCCCTCCAAAAAACTCTTAGCGCTTTTTTTAAAACTGTTGTACTCTTTTGTTATTCTAACAAGCTACTACCAGTAACATAATAGAAGCTGGATACCTATGGTAGTATGGTAGACTATTTTTAGTAATACGGCAGATTATCGATTATCGGTATTTGGGAAGGGTGCTACGGACTAGTGCTCTGTGGGCCGAATAACCCAATTTACACCCTTATGACCCAGGCCGATGTAGGGAAAGGGCCAGAAATTTTAGGAGACAATTAAAAATTACGAGAATTTTTTGGACAAAAAAAAAAAGTTCCTAGTAGTATAATATGAACAAAAATTAATTAGCAAATATCACATCTGTGCAGTTAAGTTCAAAGATAAATCTCCCAGTCGCTGAATAAGTACAATGTTTATCAACTAAATTAATTGGCAAATCACATAGTTAATAAATACAGATATTTTTTACTATCAATAAATAGGGCCATTTAAAAATATGAGAAAGAAAAGGGTTAATCTCAAGAATGTTCCTGAACTTTGTCTCCGCCAATCTCACTTTGATTCAAAATTCTTAAAAGTTTGTATCAATTTTTCTCATTTTGTCAGTTGGATGTTAAAAAGAAGGCAAAATCGTGCATTTTTTGTTTTTTTTAACACCCGGCAGATAAAAAATTAAAACAAAGCGAAGATTGAGAAATTACTTAAAAAGCTTTTTAAATTTAAATGTTAATTTGCCGAGCATTATAGGATTAACCCAAAAGAAAAATGGATCATTTACTACAACTTTCTAGTGTTAAAGTCCTGAGCCGGTGGGCCCTGAAATTTCTTTTGTGGAATGCGGATTATAGATAATTCAGACAGACATTTACACCTCTTTGCTTGGTTTTTTCTATAGACTATCAACTTTTGGCAAAAAAATATATATATATCACAAAAAAAGTTTATTCCCTACGAAATAAAAAAACACCAGTATAAAAGGATTAAGATAATTGCATCTGCATATATAGCAAGACGACCAGCTGGTAGAAAGTCTGAATTTGTTACCATTTAGCACAAGTGGAAATTGCTTCTGGTCGTGTACAACACTAATTCTCAACATATATACATATATATACATACACACATATGTTGTTGAATTAAATATGTGGTTGGAACTGCGTACTATAACATGTGAGAGTTTTACATTGTTTGCAGTTGAAACCACAACTCCAAATACCCTAATAATATCAAAATGATGCTCCTTTAGTGTCTGTCTAATCTCCTCAATTGTATGCTGCTGATTTTGTTACCATTTTCTCTGGATGAGAATAATTTTGTGTTGGGGTCCAAGTAGGAGAATCATACTTCATGGTAATAACTTTGTTTCAAACATTTCTAGAATGGGAAAGTGCATGTGGTCCTATAACACAGAAATCCGTATTGATCATGTTTGTATAATAATTAGGAACATTTTCACTAGAATATGTTCTTTTGGAATTGGAATAATATTGAAGATGCAACATTGTAATGTCCTAATAACATAATCGGCCAATCAATTTTTCTTACTACCATTATCCTATAAACACACATATACTATATATGTACAATATGAGAGAGAGAGAGAGAAGGAGAGGGAGAGAGAGAGAAGCCCAACAAGGATTTTTTTTTTCCTGTTTTTGTTAACAAGTTGGCCATAGATGCCGAACCCCATTGGACAAAGAAATAGACAAATAGCTAATCATCTCACAACAAAGTTTCTGTCACATAATGCAAATTTCAAATATAAATAGAGAATATATTTATATGTATACGTATATATGCTTAAAGCATTGTTGATTACACAAAGTTTTGTGGCTATCGTCCAAAGATATGACCTGAGTCAGCTTCGTTATCTACAAGGCTGAAAGCACAATGCTACCAGGCTTTGAGGCAAGAATAGAATTTGATTCCTTCTTGAAGGGCTCAAACAGAATTGTTGTAGTGATTTGCTATCTCGTATATTGTGTTCCTTTGGGGGATAGATTAAATTAAAAAATAACTTTTTTTTCTTTTTCTAAAAAAAGGTTATGTTTTCATGTGGGTATGTCAGGGTGGTTCATGCCTCTCTTAAAGTCTATCTATTCGAACCCTTAGTGCCACTACCTTATACTCCAAGAAGGATTTAAAACCTGATGGGCCAGTAGCCCCGTCTCTCACATATGAGTGGGCCCACCAATGAGACCCCACAAGGGCCCCACTCTATCCAAATGCGAGTGACATGGCTGCTATCTTGTCGGGTTTGATACCAGTGCTCCATAACAATCCTAGGCGCGTCACATATTGTGCTCTCGGCGTGACCTTAGCTACTAGCTGCTTGCCTGCTAGTAATGCGTATACGTTTCGTCATGACTCCTTTGTTATCTCATTTATTTCAACTTGTTTATTAAATTCTGAAATTTTGATCATTATAATAACCTGATAATGAAGAGTCGAAAGCATAAAGCTTGGACCATAAACTGTTGCATGTAGAAGCTTTATACTATAATATATTTTTGCTTCGTATTTGCTTCATATTGTAACATATAACGAGAGTTTTATGTTGTTTATAAACCATAAAGTTTGAACCTGTCGCAATAAATCATGATTCAGCATTAGGTAGCATCCAACTCGTAGCCCATACTGTGAGGGTTGACCAATAAAATAAAATATGGTCTGTATTATTGGAGGGAAAGTGTAGCCAATATTGTGAATATCATGAACAAGATTCAAGTACATACTCGTCAAATAAATATTTAAATTTATAATTATGTAAGGAATAGACGCCGCGTATATGGTAAAAGTCGGTTAAGTTGGTTACGTTTTAGTTGAATATGTGTGTGTGTGTGTGTATATATATATATTTATATATTTATATATTTATATATTTAATTGCCTATTATTATTTTTTCAAGTTAGTAACTATTATATGTGGAAAAAAGTCTTTTACCAATAATTATATAGATATCGTCATCCAGAAGAGAATATAAATTTTCAGTTTAAAATATTGAAGGTTCAATCAATAATTCAGCGAATCATGTGATGCTAGGATTAGACATAGCAAATTGACCTTTTTTTTTTAATAAGTTATGTAGAGTAAGCTATAGTGACATATAAAATATAATACATATACAAAGTTAAAAGACTTGCATCAACAACAACTAACAAATGATCAAATATATTTCTAGCCAAAAAAAAATAATAATAATAATAAAATATAGAGAAAGTCAAATTAAGACCTTTCTGCCTTAGGTATGCAGGAAAATAACATTTTAATTGTTATTATTGTTTTTGCCAATAATTGAAATTTTCTATGCAGCTGGCCTTTGAAGCTCTGAAGCATCATTAAAGAAAGAAAAAGATCTCCATAAACTAAGTTCTACATATGTTAAGATCATGTAACGTATGCAAAACAGATAGTAATTTAAAGGTTTGTAATTTCTATGGATGCATAAATTTTAGCCAATTGTCGGTATATTTGCCAAACCAAAAACAAATATAATGGTAAATATGATGAAAGTGGGAAAGAAAGTAAATGTATAAGAATGAGAAATAATTTAATTGCCAAACTTGGAAATAAAAGTTTCATCACTGTAATAACTAAATTGCCTTCTTGCTCATGAACTCATTGCATAAAAAATTTTTGGCATTCATTTCACTTTAATTGAGAATGATCTTGTCAAGAGTTGTAAAGATTGATATTCTCCTTTAAAAAGACATTCTCTGCTTTTTATTCTTCATATTTTATAGGAAGCTCTATTTTAGGGTGTATTTGGTTCAAGCATTCTTTGAACTCAATAAACTTAAATTTGGATTCGAGTATCAAGAATCTTTCGGATACATGTTTGTTTCCCCCAAAATCTGAATCATTTGAGTATCAAGAATCTAAGTTTTTAGAATTCTCATCCCGCCTTAAATTTTTTATACTCTGATATTTTTGCTACAGTAAAAAACTAAAATTCTCTCTCTTATATTTGAGGAAAAAAAATCATAACTTTTTCATTCGATATCCAATTAAGATGTTTTTTTTATAGTGTTCCTAATGAAAAGAGGAATAAATCAAGATCCATATTGCATATTTTTTAATATCATTAACATTAAGATTTTGTTAAATTTATTAATAAATCAAAAACTTTCTTCACTATCTTTCCAAACACAAATTTCAATTTTATTCTATACTCAGATTAAAACTTAAATGCATATCCAAACGTCAATTCGAATAACAATTCAAATCACACTAACTCAAATTAAATCACAAATTTGAATCTATTAACCAAACGGTTTTTTAAGCAAACGTGATTAATTAAATAAGAAAGAGAAACACTCTCACACACATACAAAAGACATTGTTGCGCCGCGGTCCATTTAACGCAACATGTAAAAGTAAAATACATAATTATATAACATTGATGTAACGCATTGATTATACATATTACATCTCTCCAACATCAATTTTACTTATTATAACTATATTATTTTTAGACTTTAAGCTTGATGATGTCGTGTCCATCCAGCTTAATATACACACATACACAATGCGTGAGAAATTTGAAAGCGGATATCAAGTTAAGTTGAAATCCTTTTTTTTAGGCTAGTTTGCATCTTGTACATATTTACACCAACAATTATAATATACATCATGACCAAACAATATGTTGCTGACTTGCTATTTAATTGCACATTAATTTTCAACTGCATCTTAGACAGCGACTTGCCGACTTTCAAACTTGACCTTTTTTCCCAGGTTAACAATCATTTATTGGCTACTGGAGACAGTAGCTTAAATCATCAATTTAAGTTTGAGAATTGTAGCATGTAAAGAGTTATATACTATAACTTTTTGTTGTTGCATATGAGAGCTTTATACTGTTTATAATTCAAATGCCTTGGTCTTCTAAACATCCTACTTTCGAACTATACTTAACATCTTAGATAAAAAGCTCCATAATATGAAAAACTACGGAAATGGTGTCAGATTTTTTTCCCTTCAACTTTTAACGATAGTTATTAGAGAGTGTTTGAGAACAAAATTAGAAGTTGAAGTTGAACTTAAATACTATAACATATAAGTGCTGTAGACTTTAGCATATTTTTACTTTACACGACAGCATATAAGAGTTTTATTAAAATTTTAGAGTTAAAATTTAGTTCTCAAACACGTTATTGATTATTCAAAATTATGAACACTAAGGTCCTATTTGGCATAGATTTTTTAAACAAGTTTTTGTTTTTCTAAACAAAAAAAAGGAAACAAGGAGAGAAACATATCCGTTAAAATTACTTCGAGTCCGTTTGGTTCATAGATTTGAATGAAGATTTAAGTTTTTATAAGAGAAAATATTATAGCAAAATAATTTAAACCGTGATTTAAACTGTGAACCAAACGCTCTGTTTCTTGTTTTTTTAAATAGTTATCAGATTTTTTAAATTTCTAAAACCAAAAAATCCTTGTTTTCAATTTTTTTTAAACAAATCTTTTAATCGACAAATCACGAATTTCTCTCAGTCCTCTCTCGTCTCTCTCCTATCCCCCTCTGTGCCTGTTTCTCAAGAAAATGGAGGAGAAAACTGGTTCCCCCAAATTTCCTCCCGACTCCGTCCTCAACGGAAAATCTTCGATCAATTATTCTTTGGAAGGTGGAGATTCGTAGAACGGTATCGTGTATAGGGAATACTCATTGCCGTTGCCGGGGAAGCACTGCCAGAAGCTGCCAGTGATACGGCAGTTCCACGGCGGGGAGTTTGTGAGTGGGGGCAACGTGTAATGGCGAGGCTCTGCGATGTGATAACAGTATACGTAGTATATTTTAATTTAAGTATTCTCATTTTTTTTATAAAAAAATAAAAAATTTCTCACGCTTTTTTTTGGGGTTTTACACGTTTACTGATTTCAAGAAATTGAACTGAGGTTCTGTAAGCAGCCGACCTCTGACTGATATGATGGCCGTGTACTAACAAATGTTTGCCGCGCTTTTCTTGAACAACAAAATTTTGCCCTGCCCATATCAATCCCTGGGAATTGTTTCGGTTGGGGCGATAATTTGGGTCATGATATAAATTTGACACAAAAAATATTCATTAGAGTTGAAAAAATAGGCCTCGGGTTGGAATTGAGTCGAACTCATCTGACTCGCACAAAAAACGGGTTGGGTTAGGGTCAACCCGAATCAACACGAAATCAACCCGAAATAACCCGTCAAAAACGTGTTGAAATCAGGTTAACTCAAAAATTGACCTGAAAATTGTTAATCAACCTGTGTAACCCAAATTGAACTCATGTAACCTTAATGCAACCCATATAACTTGAAATTAATTTTAATGTATCAAATTAGTCTAACATTTGTTGCATATCCAATTTAACATGATTCTTATTTCTAGAATATTTGTTTTTGTTAAACTTTTGTTAACTTTTTTGATGATTTTGTTTTGTTGGGTTATTGTTTATTTTATGGGCTTATTGTTGGGTCTATCGTGTTGCAGGTCAGTGTGTCATATTAGCACGGACATGCATAACGTAGCATATTGGCGGGTTATACGGGTCGGGTCGGGTCAACCCGTCTACACTTTCAGTCGTGTCCGTGTTGGGCTTTTTTTAACCTGTCGGGTTCGGGTTGACGTATTGGCCTTTTAAATAAAGGCTCAACCAGACCCATGGACCCAAATTGCCAACCTTAGTTTCGGTCCAGAATTTGTTCGTTTGCCCATATGACATTATTCACATGCTCGTGCAAACACTCAATTTAGTTTAATACTTATTAAATGTAGCCTAATACTTATAACATTAAGTTACACTTGAGTATTACAGAAATACACAAACAATGTTATATTGATAAATAAAAAGTGTTACAAATACCAGATTTGTCACAGAATAGAAAAACGACTTGAATTGAAAATTTTAATTTAAAAACTATAGCATGTGAGAATTTTACATCGTAGTTTTTTTTGCTTTACATTGTAATGTATGATAGCTTCTCACTTTTGTTGATTGGATTGATCCAATTTGCTAAAAACTACATTAGTGTGCCGGATTTGTGACCTTGCTTATTAAACTATTCCCAATAAACACGTGGAAACGAAAAAAATCCAAGAGCTATATGTTTGCAAGCTTGTTTTGAAAGGATTGGAGCTTCCATTTTTAGCTTCTAACTAACTAAACTGTTGTCAATCTGTTTCCTATACGTGAAAATGCTCGTTTTAAAATATTTATTTAAAAAAACGTTTAAAGTTTTGTTAATCTTGGGAAAAAAAGTGTTTCTTTTTTGAAGAATTATTCAATATACCAGATGCATCATGTCATTTCATTAATATGGTATACTTGGCCAATAAAACTTGCTGACTGGCTCTATAATTAATGCAATGTATATTAGGAAAAATAAACTTAACTGTAAAAAGCTAACAAAAATATAATACATAAATATCAAATTTTTATTAACCGGATGTACCACATCAGCAAAATAAAATGACGTGAGTGCATCCGGTTTACTAAAAAAAAATTGCTACAATGTAAAGTCTCATATGCTATAGTAAAAGTGGTTCTCACAACTGGTTCCCACCACCTTCCAAACACCCTATAATTCCTCTTATTTTGCAAAAAAAGGTCATTCAAGGTTGACTAATTGATTTGTGGTAAAAAAAAAAAAAAAACTATTAACTAATACAGTAAGTGTTTAATTAACAGGAGTCCATGATTTGTTGGCCAATCACGATCATTTCTTAAAAAAGTCACAAGTTTATTAAAAAAAAGGGCGAAAACCGACCATCTCAACTAATTTCTCTTTTTGTTTTTTTTAAACCACAATAAAAAAGAAAAAGAAAAAGAAAAATACCTTGACTCTTAATTCGTTTATTCTATTTTTCTGTTAATATCTATATGGTCTCAAGCTTGAACGCAGGCATATCAACATCACATTGTCTTTAACATTAGTCTATTACACATTTATAAATAATAGGGAGAACGACTTAAAAAAAGGAGGGCGGTTTGTTCTGTTAAAGAAACTACAGAAAAATTACAAATAATCCAATCCAGACAAAAGGAAGAGAAAATCGTTTTGTTTCGGTCATAAGAAAATTGTGTTTTTTCTAGCTTTCATGAAATTAATACTATTTCCTTCTTTTCAGTATGAGAATCAATTTTCCTTTATGGGCTACAATAATTTAATTCAAGATTAACCAAAAAACAGGAAATATATTATTCAAAAACGCAAAAAAAAGGAAATATATATGCTTACATAAAAATATCAATTAGAAAACAATATCACAAATAATAATGCTAATGTTTAAAAAAAATAGTAGAATCACGCAAGAGGTGATCAAGACTGCATGAAAATGCCGCACACGTACTTTTAATAAAAACAAAAAAAAAAGAAAAAGAAAATTGTTAGGGTTTTTGGACCCTACACGTGTTATATTGTTGACTTATTGGGATCTCATGGAGCATTTTTAATTTTAGAGAAACTAAAACATACTTAAATTAATTGTCATAATAGAACATTTAATCCCAGCGTTGTTTCAATTGTTGTGTTTTTCAAGTTAAATTTCACTTAAAGTTCCATCTTCTATTAATTTGCACTTATTATTAAAGTTCTATTTATCATTCTAATTTAAGTCATATTTCTTATTGTTAAAGTTTCAAAAATCACCAAAAAAAATCTAAAATGAAAAAAGTAAAAAATGTATAAATTTTGTAAATAAATAACTTTAATCCTAAAAATTTTTGGCTAAAAATAATATAACTAATATATTGGACCTTTGCAATACCTTTTCCCTGTAGAATAAATCTTAGATTCACCGAGTACTATTGCTTGGACAACCTTATACTTAAGGTTACATCGGACTTACACTTTTTGACTGTCGCAGAGAAAAAGGTTGAAAAGGTTGTTGTTGAGAAAAAAAACCAGAAGAAGAGACTGATAAACAAGGGTCAGAAGAAGAAACTAAAGAAGAAGGCGTAAGCTTGGAAGAAGAAGAATCTGAAGAAAAGTCCATAGAAAGCTTGGGTGAGAAGACTAAAACTGACCAATTTGTTTTAAGGTTAGCTAAACCTTTACCATAGGAATCTTCTTCGTCAAAAGCTGAACAAAAGGAAGCTTCTAGCTCTGAATCAGAAGAAAAGTCTAGAGAAAGCTCAGGATCTAAGGAAGAGGAGGATTTAGCTGAATCAAATAAGATTGCATAGACAATTCCAGCTATAGCTTCCAT
>CAMOHE010046868.1:0-47892 GCA_946598075.1 Artocarpus hirsutus
TATTATTAAAAATGATTTTGTTGATTGCACTTTTGAAATTCCAAAGAACGGTCCCTAATCTCGCTTTTTGTATGCATTCCAAAATTGATTGGAAAGTTTTGGATGTATCGTCCAAAATGAAAATATGGATAAATTCAACATCTTCTTTTTCTCTTTAATAAATGATCTTTTGTTGCCGGCCCCTGTTAGGCTCAACCTTGTAAATATTCTATGTTTTACGGAACAAATGGTCATTGTAAATAGGCTGTCATTCTAGTTTCTGTCTCTGTGCCGACAAAGGACCAAGGCTAATGTTACAGTCATTCTTGACTAAAATGCATTGTTGCACGTTCAAATATTTATTTTTCGCATAAAATATTTTGAACTTTTAATCTTAAAATAATGTACTCTGAACATTAAAATTATTAAAAATTAAAATCTAATAGTTACTTAAATTTTTTTAAGTACTATTTTTTACATGTTGAGCTTCAAAATTTTTTTCTCATTATAACGACGAGCTTTACTTTTAAAAAAACTCAAGTGTAAATTTCATAAATAAAATTGTTCATGCTTTTTAACGCTTGTTAGCTATTGAACCTCAATTACTAATGATTTCAAAATTTAAAATATATTTTATCAAGATTGTAAATTTAGGATGAATTATGTAAAAGATGAATAATTTGAAATGCAACGTTACATTTTAGTCCGTGATATAAATTGTTTAACTATAAACTACCTTTGGATTATTTTATTATTTCTTAGTAATTTTTGGAGTTATTGTTATCGTAGTCATCATCGTTATTATTTCGCCGGAACGGCCTGTTGTTTCCTTATGAACAACATTTTGTGTGCAAGTATATAATAATTCGTCAACGACGGCAAAGACAGGAGGGAGACAAGAAGGGTAACAAACGACATGTAGTTTCTAAAAGTAGGAAAAAAAAGATATTTTTTACGCCATCACAATACGTCGTTTTCCAAAAGATACGGTATCAAATATTCCACGTAAAAATTACACGTCGGCTAGGAGCATGATCAAATATTTGCATTCTAACCAACACTGTATTATAAACGACGGAAAAATTTTGAAACCTTGAATCATCTGCTGTTTTCTCATTAACGACAAAAAAGTCTTAAGTGGAGACAAAATAGAATATGTACACCACATCGAATAACTTTTTTTAAATAAATAAAAAAGCCGCGGATTTTTTTTTTTTTCACATCACCATTTCTGTCCTAGTCACGGCAAACTTACGACCTGTCGTTTTTTGATGCGAACGACAGAATACTCCGAAAGTACGACCTATCTCGTTCTGTCTCTCACTTTTTTTTTTTCCGCCGAACGGCCTATCTCGGTTTCCCATAAATGAAAAAGTAAAATTAATAACAGAATTAATGTCGTTTTCGTAAATTTAACGAAAAAAGTGGCTCATGCTTTGCCCAAGTACTCCGTTTCAATACTACTGCAACTAATGGCTTATTAATAGGGCTGATAATTTCAGACATAATATGATGATAAGATACAAAAATGAAACAAGATAAACGAATTTAGACCGCATGTTTATTAATTATGCCATAAATAGGTTGGCATAAATAACACGAAAATAAACGGGCTTGATTCGTGCTAACACGCTAAACTTACCTTAACACGTTTAATTAAACGGGCCGTAAACGTGTTGACACAGTACGACACAACCCGTCTATTTATAACACATTTAAACTTAAAAATAAAAATATTTGAAATATTTATAGTAGGTTAGTATTAATTAGATATTATGTTTTTGTTAATTTTCTTTATTAGCTTTTTTTAATTTTTTTTAATTTTTTTATTTTTAGTTAATTAGGTCATAAACGTATCATATGCATGTTGTTATCGTGTCAACCCATCACGGCACGTTTAATAATCTTGTTAATCGTGTCGTGCTGTGTTACGCGTGCCATAAGCGTATCGTGTTTGTGTTTGTATTTCTGACACGTTTATTAATCGTGTCGTATTCGTGATCGGATTAAACGTGTCATGTTGTAAAGTGCTGACACGAACACGATTATTGCCACCACTGCTTATTACAACCAACATATTCTTGACGTGCATTGTCTATGAAGCTCCATGTATATACAATTAACACAAATTCCTTCGTAAATATTATTTTTCTTTAACCACACCACAGTTATCGAAACAATTTCAAGGGAGAAAAAACGGAGCAAACTGGTATAGCAGCCTATTTCTTGCCCTTTTTTTAATCTTGGTAGCCCTTTCTTTTTTTTCCCTTATTTACCTAAATCTTTTTCACAATCTTGCTGATACACATGTTATAGAGAACTAAATCCTGCTGCTCTCCACCGAGTCTGACAGACACCAAACCAAACCCCAGACCCTCATCCGACCCAAACAACAGTCATACTACATCCCGTCTAAAAACACACTTCGGACTAGTTTTGTTAGAGTGCTTTTTTTTTCTAAAAATTTAATTCGAACCATGTTTCCAAATGTGCTAAACTTCAACGTGCCTCCTTAATGAGCTTGTCCAAAGTGTGCCAGGAAGAACCACCTTCTTCCACGGCCTTCCTCGCCATCTCCGCAACTTCCTTCACCTTCTTCCTCACCTCTCTCCCCATCTCTCCCTCCATCAAATCCTTCGCCTTCTTGTTCAAATCTTCCCATTCACTATTGATTTTCCATCACAGTTTGTAGTCTCTTCTACTCTTATCCCCACCTTCATCTCCTCCACCACCATCTTTGCATTTAGCGGCTGCTCCACCATCATTGACCATGCCAGAATTGGAACCGCCGCGCACACACTCTCCAACACCGAGTTCCATCCGCAGTGGCTCAAAAACCCTTTCACCTTGTTATTCATTAATATCTCTCTCTGCTCAGCCCACTCTCTCACTACAATTCCTCTCTCTCTTTCCCTCTCTTCAAACCCCTCTGGCAAGTACTCATGATCCCCCTGGTCTTTTTTCCTCATCACCCACACAAAACTCACCTCCGATTCCTCTAACCCTTTCGCTATCTCTTTTAACTGTTGAGGAGAAATATCGGCTTGAGACCCAAACGCCACGTAAAGAACTAAACCTGCAACTCCTTTCTCTATTTTCTCGTCGAGCCACTGATGAACAACACTTGGCTGATGATGATGATCATTATATTCATAAGCCAAGCAAAGAGGTCCCACACAATAGGTTTTGGGCCCACACTCTTCGTCCCAATAATCCACGAACGCTGGCTCTACTTCGTAGAAGCTGTTGACTATCATGCCGGAGCTTTTGGCTGCGGCTTCTTCATGTTTCTTAACTAACTTCAAAGCCAAAGGATTCGCTTTCGGGTTGCTAAACCTGGATGGGAAATCACTTGTTGTGACTTTGATCCATGGAAATGAAGGGACCGTCACCAAGTCGTGTTGTCCAATATTGCAATCTGTGACCAGTTGTGTCACAGCCATGTCCCTGCTGATGGACATGGCATAAGTGGACATGCTGCAGAATAAGAACCGCGGGACGCCTAGTTTGGAGGCCGAGTCGCTGGTCCACCAGAGGAAGCCGTCGGAGACGGGGAAGCTGACTCGTGGAAGGAGGTTCTCCAAGGGTTTCTCGAAGTGGGGTTTCATGAGCTCGGTGGCTAGGGCGAACGAGTAGAAGAGAGATATGGAAGGGATACGGTCGGTGCTTTCGATTTCGGCGGGGATGCCGGGGATGTTGTTTGGGAAAGGAAGGGTGATGATGGTGGCAAAGGAGGTGTCGGAGAGAGAGTCGACAATGAAGGGGCCGTTGGCGGCGGTGGTGAAGAAGGTGACGGATAATTGGCGGCGGAGGAGGAGGCAGGCTAGGTGGAGGAGTGGGATGGTGTGGCCTTTGGCCATGAAGGGGAATAAGACGACATGTCGATTCGGTGGTTGTAGTTGCGGTGGCGATGGTGATGAGTTCTTGGATTTAGATTCCATTTTCTTCTTCTCCTTTAAATCTTCTTCGGTTCTTCCTACCCTTCTTAGTTTTATATTGAGAAAAAATCTGTCGTACTCCATGGTAAAAATATGAAGGTCTTTTAAATGTTATATCAGGTGAAAATCACGTTGAGGTAAGGACGTACAAAATTACACGCGTAGAGATGTAACAGTTCAAGGCAATAACAACTGATATATATAACAATCCCTTTTACACCTAAAAGCTAAAAGCTGTAACTCGCTGCTAACAAAAGTAAGACCCAACTCAAAAAACTGTACTATATATTAGATTGGAACTCAATTTTTTGTGAGCAGTGGAGTTTTAACTTTATTGGATAAAAATATTTTTTCATGTATAAGTCTAACCATATTAAAATCATAGTCTTCCTCTTTAGTTTTTTCCCCTACTTTCTCTATTTCTATGATTATTTGTTTTTGTTGTGAATAAGATGCCTTAATTTTACTGAGAGCAAAACATACAAAACAAAAATAAGCAAAAAAATATATACAAAATTTATAGTGGTTCACTCTCAACGTGAGTGTTACATATACTTTCAGTTGTCGTAGAAATTCATTATATGATGAAAAAAGTTTACTAGAGAAAATTACACACTCTCTAAGTTTTTTTCTCCATATATATTTCTAGAGTTACACAAATAAGTCCTACAATCTCTTATTTATAGGACTATGTACAAAAGAAGAGGTCAGTTTTCTAGAATTAAAACTAATTCATGACTAGACACCGCGGCCTCAGCTTCTAAGTGTAGATTCCAAGTCTTAACACCGTAGCGCACAACTTTTTGCCGCAAGTGCCACTACACCCAATGCAAAATTGTTGTAGACTCCTTATATATGCAAAACTGTTACAAATATTGGGTTAGGGGCTCCGCCGCCACACCCCTAGGAGAAGGGCTTCATGTTCCCCTTCCAACCCCTATGACAGCCTTACCAAAAAGATCTATTCCTGAAATCTTCTATGTAGCCTTACCAGTTTTGACTTAAAGTGTTAAATACAAACTCTTTTTCATATGCTACCTTCTTCTAATGACATGTGTTTTCCCAACTCTCCCAAACAAAACTACTTAATAACATGTCATTTTTTTACAAGTTGTTTACAGGAGTACTCATTCCCACGTTTAAACCCTCGTTATGTAAAAACCTTGACTTTATCTGATAGAGAATTTTAAATTTTGGGTCATTTTGAGATTTTGAAAAGATTTGTAGGAAACATATTAATTCTAGAAGCTTCTAACACTAATAAAAAGACAAAACAATTTAAAAACTCTTTTTCTCAAATCAGATTCCCCACACACTCTCTCTTCTCTTTCTTTCTCTCACGTTCATGCCCAAAAACAAAGAGAAAGAAGTTAGGCCCTGCCTCTCCTCGCCTGCTGACTTCCGTTTGCTGCTGCCTTGCATGCGCCGACTAGAAACACTCGCTGCCACCAAAACCTCTAGCCGTCGAAGCAGCTCCAGCTCACTCGTCACCAGTTGCCTTGGGAAGTCAACATTTTCAAGCTTTTCCATGTGATTCCAGAGCCGTCCGACTCCGCCACCTCTAGCTGACTGTACCCTCATGCTACCCATGTCGAGAGGAGTAAGAACCACCCCCCATCTATCTGACGTAGCTAAATTTCTTTGGACCATGACCCCCCTTTGACAAATTTATCAATTTTTTGGCAAATTGGACACCGTTTTGGGAAACAACCACCAGAAACATACTCCCTTGGTTAAGAGCTTCATTTTGGTTCCCATTTTGACCACCACCTTCTCCATTGAAGTCATACAATGCCAGTCAAACCATGACCCCAACCCTCAAAAACTGACGAAGGTGTATACCGGCCTATTTTCAACTACTCAAAACAAAAAGTTTTTGTGTATACAACAAAAAGTTTCAAATTTTAGGCTCAACAATTCTAATATTTCCAATCGGAGCATTTTTGTGCCCCATCGAACTTTTCGGTAGGGATTTTAACTACCCGAAACTTTAAAAATTTTTAAATAAATATTTTCATGAAATTTGTGATATAATTTAGTCTCGTCAATTATAAAGGTTGAAATGAATAATTCGAATTTCCTAATTGATTGATATGTTGATTAGTGATTTAATTCATTGTATTGGTTTATTTATTATTGTTATATATATATACATGCTCCGAGTGGCACATCTTCAAGTTATGGCGTGCCACAACTACTCTATAAACTGTCTCTTGCAGGTCTAAATTTTTTGTTTTACTAGAAAAACAGCTATTATGCTGCCAAAATTTAGTTAGAGCTAACTGAGCTAATAAATTAACCTTTTGAGAGCATGAGTGATTTGACCTCTTTCTTTGTGGTTGTGACTTTATGCGGTGCCGCTAGATTAAGCTATGGCCATCTAGAAAATTCCTCGAGGATTGTTAAATTTACATTACGCACGGGGTGCTTATTGAGGGCACAACAAATACGGGATGCTTATTCGGAGCACAACAGATATCTTTATATTTCTTCATTTTCTTGTTTCCTTCACTAACAACTGGAACTTGAATGTTAGATTTAACTGCGAGTTTCTAACTTTATATAGGATTAGATTGATATTCTTTTAATGTTTATTTATTTATCCATTTATTTAGATGATCACATTCTTTTATGAATATGTTAATTTGTTTAGGTTTATTGGAATTTTATTTGAAATGATAAGTTATATATATATATATATATATATATATTCTTGAAATACAAGAATTTGGCTATTTATTTTTGTCTATGGATTTAAAAAATCAAGTAGTCGATATTCCTACTAGGTTCTAGCTCACTCCTCTTTCCCCAGGCGGTGTTCAGTGTGAGCTAAACGGACAGAGTAGCTAGAGCGTCGAGAAGCTTGTGACTAAATTTCTGAGTAATGCTTCTGGGGGGATCTTCTTGTTCATAAATATATTTATTTCTTGAAACTTTGATTATCTAAAATAGTACTGGATTGTGACTTAAGAACTTAATCTATATTTACTGTATGCTAAGTGCTATGTACTAAATAGGTGATGCATGTGACGGACTCTTGATGAACATATTCCTTTATGATAATTATATATATTATATCTAAGTCTCACAGAAGATGCATTATCGTGGATTTAAGAATGAGAATATATAAACGTAAATAAAAATTTATTTGGAAAATTGGAGTTCTCACTAAAACTTTGCTTTTACAATCTTTAAAGTTTTGTCAATTGCCCTAATTTTGGGTTGTGACACACTATCCCACGTTTATAAATTGTATCTACACACATTATTTATCAAAATGCCAACTCATTTTTCTTCACTCGTTATTTTTGAGAGAAAAAAAAAATCTTTGAAGCTTGCATATGGCATGCTTACCAATAACTGATAAGTGAAGGGCAGAAGATTCAATTCTAATTAGGACATATATATATATATATATATATATATTATGAAATTGAGATATATTAGGCAACAAATCATTGAGCAAAGCATATTATGTTTGACAAAAAATCATGAGAAGCATATTAGAGTTTTTTTTTTTTAATTTGAGTTAAAACTCATGAATTTTAACAGATTTGTTAAACACTTTATTCTTCTTTTTTTTTTTCTCTTATTTATTTATTTATTTTTATCTCTACATGTGTAATCAATTAAGGCTTTTTTGACAATCTAATTAAAACAAGTTCTAATTGTTATAATATAAAACTCTTATATGTTAAAATAAAAAGTAAAAATTTATTACAATATAAAATTTTAACATGTTATAATAAAAGACTCCTTAGTTGCACCCAAGTCTAGAAGAAGACTAAAAACGAGAGAACGTGATTTTTGTAGTCTACTTTTAATTAAGAAAAAATTACAATACGTGTCTAAATTATTGTTATGACATTAAAATCTAACACAATATTTAAAATATCTTAAAAATATCTTTAATGATATAGTAATTATCTTAATGATATTACATATTGTATTATACAATTACACATAAATAATTTTAATGATATCATTATGAGACATCTGTAGAATTTTTATAAATTAGAGTCATATTTTAATTGAAGAAACGTAATCGAGCCAATTGTCTTATTAACCCTTTAATTAATTGTCCAGTATTATTTACGTTGTGGTGGCCCCATGTGGGACCCACTGAATAGGGCCCACCCAATGGCTGGTGTTTCCTCCGGTACCGTCAATAATAAATTATCGTTTAAAGATGAGCGGTCTAGAATTCCGTCCGACCACATTGTGAGTCACGAGGCAGCTGCCATTTTTAATTGAAGATAGCAGACGCCTTGTTGTGATGTACGTACCAACCACCAAGTGTACGTGAAGAATTATTGATTCATGTAAAAAGCACCGGGCACCAAAATATAGAGACGTCACAGCTTTAAAGAACAATTCATTTTTGATTCATAGTAGGATTTCTCGTTACCACATTGTTACGTCATTGAATTCGTCATATTTTGCAAGTAGGGAAGAAAAAGGGGAAGAACACTGGTTAAAAATTAACGACATGCCGCACGTGCGGAAAATGCACTTTTCGTCTCGTTTACATATATGTACTCTTCTAGAAAAGAAAAACAGGATATTTGGGATGTGTGATATGAAACAATAGTTGAAATTAATTTGAGTTAAAAATATTTTAATATATCAAAATTTTATATTATAATAATTTTATTTTTTATTAAAATATATAAGAGCTTTTTATGATTTGTTAGTTAAAATTAATTTGTTTTAACCTACTACCAAGCACCGTAAAATTTTGTCCGAAACGTTATTTCCAACATCATTGATCATTAGCTGCAAGACCAACATCTCTATGCGAAAAACGACATTAAAAACAAAAGAAAGGTGAACATGAAAAATATACAAGCAGCATGAGAAACGACACAAAATTTAAAAAAGCAGGAAATTAAAAAAGATGACAAAAACAATAGAGAACCTGAAAAGGACAATGACAAGAGAAACGACAATAGTAGAAAAAAAAACATCATCAAACATGGTAAACGACAAGCCGGGAAAAATGAAAGAAAAGCGTTGTAGAAATATTAAATTTCTTTTGTGAAAAGAAAACAAAAAAAGGACGGAAAACCTGAGAAAATGCGCACAAACACCAAACCGTATGAACGACAAAGGACTTGAAAAAACAACCAAAAACAAGAAGCAATCAGATCGAGTGAGAATTGCTTTGATGAAGAGCATCATTATACATGCAAGTCCAACTGCTCTGAATATATTCTAACATAACTAATAACTTGGCATGCTCCTCTCCACGATACGTCAATGAGCTTCTCCGAAGTGTGCCAAGAGGACCCATCTTCTTTCAGGACTTACCTCGTCATCTCCGCAACTTCCATCGCCTTCTTCCCCTCCTTCTTCCTCATCTCTTCCTCTATTAACTTCAAAAAATGCTTAGAGACACTACCGGTGCTAAGTACCATTATTAAAATAGGTGGGCTTATTTTGTGGAACCCATCTTGCGAGACCCGCCTTTTAGTAGATGGTACTTAACACTACTGGTATCTTATAGCTATGCTTAACTTTTTCACCTTCTTCTTCAACTTTGCCCACGTCATTATTGGCCAGTCAAAAAGACTTTTATTTTTTATTATTAATTTTTTTAGTTTGTTTAAATTTTTAAAAATGTAGATAATACTTAACTGATGATTATTGAGGCTATTTTTAACTTTTTCAACAATTTGACCAGAAACGTTTTTTAAGATCAGAAGATATTTTTTTATTAGTTAAAACCACAGAAATATTTGTGTTACCATAAATATATTCAGGGGAAATTTTTTTTAGAATCTTTCCAATAAAATAATAACCTATGATTCGTATGAGCGACAGAAACAACTCTTTACATGTGAACTATTATTGTAATGAAGGTAGAGCGTGAATAAAAGTGGCTTATGGCTTATCAAATAAGTACTGCGCCATATTTAGATGATGATTATTTGATTGGAAGAAAGTCCGCCTCCAACATTCAAATATTGTAACGAATGGCTTGTTATAACTGGCACATTCTATATTAAAAAGAAAATACAAGGTCTTATTATAAATGACACATTCTTTACTAAAAAGAAAATACAAGGACATGCATGGTCAATGAGGAAGATCGTGCCAAGTTTTAATTGAATTGTTAATTGTATTTAATTTTAATTTTAATTTTGATTTGCATTGTATAATTTTAATTTTAAAATCATTTAAAATTTTCAGTTTTTATTTAAAGCTTTCTAAAACTTTGAGTTTGCCCCAAGTGTTTTTAAGTATTGTTGCTATTATATTTTCAAAGCTATTAAAACATGTGATTTTTTCTAAAATTATTTTCAAAGTTACTTGAAAATAAGTTTCAAAAGTATTTCGAGAAATAAAATAGAAACTTGGCTTTTGCAATCACTGAACTTTTATGCTTTAAATGAATTTTCAGTCACTATTTGATGTATTTATCAGATAGTTGTGTTTTTAACTACGAGGGCGATACTTGTTTACATCGAGATTCTATTAATTGTTTCAAAACCTCGGTTTTTGTCCACCGCGTAAGCCTCAGAGTTAAGGTCATGCATAAGGCACCCTAGGAGGCAAGTCCCAAAAACCTGTAAAAGTCACTTCGATGGTGTTAACAGGCTTCTCAAATTATTTTTATGATTTGTGACATATTATATGTTTGCTTCTCAAAAGTAAGTGTTCAATTATCATATATAATTTTCGACCGTAAAAACAGTTCTAATTAATTATTTTAACTACTATGCCAAACATCTTGTAAGTTTGTTATTGTAATGACTGGCTTATGATAAAGGAAACATTCTTTATTAAAAAGAAAATACAAGGACATGCATTGTCTTGCATTTCTTTCACCACAACCCTCATCCGACCCAAACAACAGTTGTACTACATCAACATGCCACATGAATGAGTTTCTCCAAACTCTGCCATGAGGATCCACGTCCTTCTTCCACGGCCTTCCTTGCCATCTCTGCAACTTCCTTCACCTTCTTCCTCACCTTTCTCCCTATCTCTCCCACCATTAATTCCTTCACCTTGTTCTTTAACTCTTCCCATTTCACTATTGATTTCCCATCACAGTTTGTACTCTCTTCTACTCTTATCCCCACCTTCATCTCCTCCACCACCATCTTCGCATTCAACGGCTGCTCCGCCGTCATCGGCCACGCCAGAATCGGAACCTCCGCGCAAACACTCTCCAACACCGAGTTCCATCCGCAGTGGCTCAAAAACCGTGTCACCTTGCTATGCATTAATATCTTTCTCTGCTCAACCCACTTTCTCACTACAATTCCTCTCTCTCTGACCCTCTCTTCAAACCCTTCCTGCAAGCACTCATCATCTTTCTTCCTCATCACCCACACAAAACTCACCTCCGATTGCTCCAAGCCTTTCGCGATTTCTTTTAATTGTTGAGGAGAAATATCCGCTTGAGACCCAAACGCCACGTAAAGAACCGAACCTGTACCTCCTTTCTCTATCTTCTTGTCTAGCCACTGATTAACAAAACTTGGCCGATGATGATGATGATTACTGTATTCATATGCCACGCAAAGAGGTCCCACACAGTAGGTTTTGAGCCCCCAGATTTTGTCCCAGTAATCCACCAACGCTGGCTCTAGCTCATAGAAGCTGTTGATTATCATGCCAGAGCTTTTGACTGTGGCCTCTCCAGTTTTCATGGCGAACTCCAATTCTGAAGGATCGGCTGATTTAGGGTCTTTGAACATGGCTCCTAAATCATTTTTGCTAACTTTGATCCACGGAAATGAAGTCACCGTTACCAAGTGATGTTGTCCAATATTGGGATCTGTGAGCAGTTGAGTGACAGCCACGTCCTTGCCGATGGCCAAGGCGTAAGCAGACATGCCGAAGCAGATGAACCGCTGGATGCCGAGCTTGGAGGCAGAGTCGTGGGTCCACCAGAGGAAGCCGTCGGAGACGAGGAAGCTGACACGTGGAAGGAGATTCTCGAAGGCTTTCTCGAAGTGGGGTTTCATGAGCTCGGTGGCTAGGGCAAAGGAGTAGAGGAGAGATATGGAAGGGAGATGGTCCGTGCTTTCGACTCCGGCGGGGATGCCGGGGATGTAGTTTGGGAAGGGAAGGGTGATGATGGCGGCGGAGGTGTCGGAGAGGGAGTCGACAATGAAGGGGCGGTTGGCGGTGGTGGTGAAGAAGGTAACGGAAATTTGGCGGTGGAGGAGGAGGCGGGCTAGGTGGAGGAATGGGATGGTGTGGCCTTTGGCCATGAAGGGGAATAAAACGACATGCGGTTTTGGCGGTTGTGGTTGTGGTGGTGATGGTGATGAGTTCATGGATTTAGATTCCATTTTCTCTTTCTCCTTTAAATCGTCTTCGGTTCTTCCTAACCTTCTTAGTTTTATATTGAGAAAAAATCAGTCATACTCTATGGTAAAAATATAAAGATCTTTTGAATGCTATAGCGGGTGAAAATCACGTTGAAATAAAGACGTACAAAATTACATACGTAGAGATGTAACAGTTCAAGGCAACAACAATTGGTATATTTATAACAATCTTATTTAACCCATGAAGTTATAACCTCGTTACTAACAAAAAAAAAGACCTTATCTAAAAAATAGACAATATATTAGATTGAAACTTATAGTTTTGTAAGTAGTGGAGTTATAACTCTATAGAAATAAAAATGATTTTTCAAATATAAGTCTAACCGCACTAAAACCATAGTCTTCCTTTTTAGTTTTTTCCCTCTAGTTTCTTTATTTCTATAAATGTTTGTTTTTGTTGCGAATAAAACGCCTTAATTCTACCGTAATCAAAAACATAAAACAAAAATAAGCAAAAAAAATATACACAAAATTTAAATAGTTCACTCTCAACGTGAGAGTTACGTTCATTGTCAGTTGCTGCAGAAATTTGCTATATAATAAAAAAAAATACAAGAGAAAATTACACTCTCTTTAAGTTTTTTCTCCCTATATATTTTTAGAGTTACACAAATAAGTCCCGGCTCTTATTAATAGGACTACGTAAGTAAAAAAAAAAAAAAAAGGAGGTCAGTTTCTAAAATTAAATCTAATTTGTGACTGGACACTACGGCTTCAGCTTCTAAGCATTGCAGGTTCCAAGTCTTAACACCGTAGCGGACAGTTTTCTGCCACAAATACTATAGCACCCAGTGTAAAATTGTTGCAGACTCTTTATATATGTAAAACTGTTACGAATATTGGGTAAGGGGCTCCAACCCTACACCAGTAGGAGAAGGGCTTCTGGTCCCTTTTCAACCTTACAGCCTTACCAAAAAAGTCTATCCCTAAAATCCTTCTTTTGATGAAATGTGTCTTTCCAACTCTTCCAAACAGAACTACTTAATAACAAGTCACTTTTTTACAAGTTATCTAAGAGTACTCGTTCCCACATTTAACCCCTCGCTATCCCACGTTTATAAATTGTATCTACACGCATTATTTATCATAGTGCCAACTCATTTGTCTTCACACGTGATTTTTGAGGAAAAAAATTGTTTGAAGCTTGCATATGGCATGCTTGCCGATAACTGCTAAGTGGAGAGCAGAAGATTTCAATACTAATTAAGACACACACACACACATATATCACGAAACTGAGATATTAGGCAAAAATCTTTGTGCAAAGCATATTATGTTCTTAAACAAAAAAAAGTCATTGATAACATGTAAAAAAAAAGGCATCTTTTATGAGGTTCAAATTAATTTATTTAGCATTTTAATTTTTATTAAATCCTCTAGTTAAGCATTTTATGTGTCTCTAGCATTTTCAGTGTATTTTTTGTAAAATATTTTTAATTATATATTTTGATAATGGTTTTCATGTTTAATTATATTTTAGTTATTATTTTTTTGCGCCTGTGTTTGTATAATAAACATTTTATATTTTAATGTTTAAGCTTTATTTTGTATTCTATTTGATTTAATCTTTTAAGAGTCATATTTTAGTTTAATTTAATATGTGTATATAATATATAAGAAAAGCATAAAGTTGCCATTTTGCCAGCATCAGATAGCACCAACATAATATAAAAATATAAAAAAAAGTCCTTCAACTTGCCTGCAAAAAGCATTGCATTATTTTGACTTTTACCTTTTTTTAATCAATTTGCTTGTCTTGTAATTGAGGTGCATGATTTCTAGACCAATAAGAGTTCGGAGGAGAGGAAGAAGTGCAAAATGAGCTGGAGACAATTAAAAAAAAAATTCCAACTACCTAAATGATTCATCCCATCATCAGCCACTTTACACCAAATTTGAAGACTTCTTTTTTGCCTTCAACCTTTATATTGTAACAACTTAATTTTTTAATACATTGAAAATATATTAAATTGAGGATTATATTGAGGCAAAAAATATGATTTAAGAAAAAATACTATATAATAACATAAAAATTATACGGTATTGGATTAATGTAGTGTAAGAAAAATACATTGATGAGATTATATAGTATAAAAATTACACTGCAAAAGTAATACAGTGTAAGAATTAGACTACTGTAAAGTCACGTAATATAGAATTGGACTGTATAAAAAGTGTTTTTCACACTTTTTCATATAAAAGTAAAAAGATAAAAAAAAGAAAAAAAAAGGAAAATTCGAGGATAATCTCGCACTTTCTCTCTCCTCATTTTCTCTCTCTACTTTCTCTCTCCTCACAAAAGTGAAGTTGAGATTTTGAGCTCCGTTTTTGACACCTCCCACACCGTTGGAAAGATCTCGACGAGCTGAGCTCAACGGTGTGCCGAGCAGCTCGAAAGGCCGCCGGATGAAGGCCCACGCGCCGCCCAAAGTGGCGGTGGAAGCCATTTTTTCTGAGCTGATATCTTCGCCGTCCGACCACGAATCGAGGTGATTTTGGTCTCTATGGACTCAGGGTGATAAGAGGAGCATGATGGTATCCATTTCCCAGCTCAATTTCAACTGGATCAGCCCCAACGGAGTAGCTCCGTCACCGCCGTGGCACCACCGTGGGAACCGCCGTTCCCGGTGGCGGTGAGGCACACCGCCGGTGCCACAAGATTCAGAGAGTGACGGGGAGTAAAACCCCTCACTCAATTTTATGGTAGCACAGCCCCTTGCCAGAGAACGAGCTCCGCCCGCCACTGCCGCCGTAGAGGAGCTCGGGTTTATCGTTCTAGGCCTCGTTGCACCAAATTGACTAGGGGGAAACGTGCAGAGGCTCACAGGGAAGCTCTTGGAGCTTCCAATTTCACGAAACCACCACGGGAAGGCAGAGAACGGCCTCCGCCTTGGACCGCCGTCGTGGTGGAGGTGGGACTGCCATCCCATGCGGTGTTGAGCAACCCCACCATGGGGGAATTTCTCAGAGAGCCACGAAGAATGATTCCCCTAGCTCAATTTCTCGGTAGCATCCCCGGAAAACCGAGATCGACATCACCGGTTTTGGGCCGAGGAACCCGTGTCTGATTCTTGTAGATGGAGGCCGAATTTCATGAAATTGACCCCACCAATGGACTCAGGAGGGTTGATTTAGGGGGGCTTAGGCTCAAGCCCAGCCATCAACGAGGCCAGTTGACGGCGGTCAACCGTCGGTCAATGGCGGTCAACGACCGGCCAAGGCTCGTTTTGGGATTTTACGATCCGGATCTCCGATCGACGATCTGAGACAGCCTCCCGACTCGTTTCGATGCTCTGAACGCAATTGTGTCCTCCGTTCGAGCTAATTCCACTTCGGTGAAAATCGTCCGGTATCAATTGCACGCAGATCGAGGCGATTCAAACAGCAATATCAGAGTCCAAAATGACATGTTCAAGAATGTATGATCTCCAGGAAGCACTCCTAGCCATTTATGGTAGCTCAAGGAGCACTACAGAGGATGCTTCATATACTGTGGATACAGCGAGGTACAACCGGACCCGCTTAGCTCGGAGTCCAAGTAAGTAGCAATCTCACTTACAGTATGAATCGTATTTAGATGCTTTCATAAGATTTATGAAATTGCATGATCAGTGATTGGTACACTGTTTTATGTAAAAGAATGAAGGAAAATGAGACCAAGGGCAAAATGGTCATTTTATGAAAAATGATCAAAACAGACCCGAAACGCCCGAAGTCGGAAAATGATTCTTAGTGGTGATTTTTCATGTTATGTATGAAAGGAAATGTTAAAGTTACATAATGAGTTTTATTAAGTCACGAAATGGACGAAAGACCCGTCAAGGGCAAAATCATCATTTTTACGAAAATGGCTAGAACGAAGCTGAACACTCCGATTTAGCATAATATTATTAGATGGAAAATGTTCCATAATACGTTGAGTAACGTAACCGCCAGTGAGACGGAAAGTTATATAAAGGAAATGCATGTTTAACGTTTACGTTTATTATCAATCGAGTGGATTGATAAATATAAAGTTATTAATGAGTCGGTTGTCGTATGATCAGGACACAGGAGCCGATTAACGAAAGAAAAATGGAATGAGAAAGGAACGAGACAGGAAAGGAATAGAGTACGATATAATATAGTACGGGTAAGTTTCAGATCTCACCTACAGCATTAAGTAAAAGATTTTTCAAATGCTTATTTATATGATTGCAAATGTGTTTGCAATGATTATACAAATTGTTTCTAAAGTATATTTGCATTTATTATGCAAAAGTTTTAAAGGTTCAATGTAAGATTTGCAATGAAATTACAAGTACTATGTTTAAAGTCTATTTGCATATTGGTATGCACAATGTTTAAAAAGTCCAAGTTATGCTTTTTAAAGTATTTAAAGCATGTTTTGCATTTTAACAATGCATAATGTTTCATAGTTCAAGTTATAAGCTTGATGATGCATTTGTCATGCATTAAGTTAAGTTTTGATATAAAAGTTATGATTTGCAAAATGTGATTGCATTATATGTTGCATATGTTATGCAATAAGTGTTAGAGTATATGTTATGATTTGCAAATGGTGATTGCATTACATGATGCATTTGATATGTAATAAGTTGCATTCGTTATGCAATAGATTTTATGGTACAAGTTATGAATTTGCAGGTGTTTGCATATGATGTGACTGCATCTGTTATGCTCACAAAAGATAATAAGAAGGTAAAATAAGGATAAAAAGGAAAGTGTCGTACCAGCCTCTGTGTTATAAGGTAATGAATGTAAAGTTAAAGTAACCTCTAAGATGTGAGGTACTTGACCACGTGATCGATGGTTTCAAGTCTTCCGCAAGGAAAGCATCATGTTAATGATCTCATGATTAATGAGATGGTACGAACACTAAAGTAAGGTAAAGAAAGTGAATAAAAGATAAGGAAAGATAAGGACATGAATGGAAAGTTAAAGCAAGATGAGGACAGTTAAGAAATGAAATAGTAAGTTAAAGTAAGATAAGAGTATTCATAAAATGCTCATAATTGAAAGTATATAATTGAGCATAATTGGAATCATGTATTATGAATTGCTTGTATTCCTTATTTTAAAGTTTTACGTTAAATGCTTATAAAAAATATACTGTGAATATTTATGTTAAATGTTTATGAAAACATTTATATGTTATGAAAAATATTCTAAGGAATGTTTTATGATAAATGTTTATGGAAAACATTTTCATGTTTTTAAGAAAAGGTTTATAAATGATGCTTTAAGAAAAGCATTTTGAAAATTGCTGTATATTAAATGTTTTATGAAAGCGTTTATGAGAAACGTTTTATAAGTATTTCAAAAGTGTTTATGAAGTATATTTATGATAAATGTTTATAAGAAAAGTTTTTATGAGAAGAGTTTTAAAGTATGTTTAAACGCTTTGTGAGTTTATGTTTGAACTTACTGAGCGTAAGCTCATAAAAAGTTGTTCATGCTGTAGGCAATGTATGGGTGACCAGTAGGACCCGTTAGCGGAGCTGGATGCTGCGGAAGGGCAGATGGGAGATGTGGGAATGGATATCACTACAGTTTGCTTCCGCTACGTAAAGAAAAGGTTTTACACCATTTAATGTAGTGTTTCTAAGGTTTTTAAGGAAATAAGAGTTTTAAGAAATGTTTTCAAGTTTTAAGATACATTGTACTAAATGTATTATACAATTATGAAATGATGTTTTAAGTTATGTTTTAGTAAATGTTTCTTATTCAGTTTTAAGAAACAGTATGAAATGGTTTTAAAGACAAAGGTTGAGCGAAGTCTCAACTGGAATGGTGACAAAGGCCATAATAGTTTCCGAGTATGTTTTAAAGAGTATTTAAAGAAAATTTTTTGTAATTCAGTATTTTCTTACTAAGTAAGTAAGATTACTATTTTATACACAATGTTTATGAAAGTTAAGTGACGGGTCGTCACATAGATTGTGAGTATTCAAGGCTTTCGGCCTTAGTTAAGAAAAAGGGGAGTTTTTGAGAGGGGAAGAACCCAGCCGTGAGGCTGGGTGTTTTCTTAGCAATTTCTTTCCTTTTTTTAGTTTTTGTTTTTAATTTGTAACGTTTTGAGGGTTAAAGAGTGTTGTCAATGTGATAGTGGACGCACCAGACATGTAAAAATTCTAGGTCATTTCTAAATTCTCTTTTTTATATTATTCTTTATTTTATTGTAATGTTTTTATTGTGTAATATAATTATGTTTAGTTAAGTTTATTTGTGGTTAAAGGTGAATTCAAAACTTTAGACATAATTATATAGTCAATTATGCGAATTATTCTCTAAACTTTTAATTGAGATTTATGTTTCACTAAAATTAAAGTTAATGGTTGTTTTCTAGTTTTGCTTAGGTGACTAACTAAATGGGACTAGGAAATTAACTAATGCAATCTCAATATGTAATTGTCTTGAATTTTTAACCATTAGTAGAAAATTATGATCTACAATTGGGGCGAGGCTTTTGTGTGATTGTGATTTGAAATGTAACATAGGTTGAATGAATACGGCTTTTATATGTTTGTTGCATAGATCAACCTATCTTTTTCAGCATAATGCTTCCGTTAGATTAAACTTAGCAAGCTTTCAACTAGGTTATTTGATGGAAAGGGATTTAATAGAGCGCTTGTCTTATTAAATCTATAAGTAAAGAAAGATCAGGATAGTAGAGTTTGTTGCTATCTATGGTTGGTAGTTTCGATAGAAAATTTGAAATAATTCTATGATTGATTGTATTGTCTAATGGTGGAGAATGAATCTTTAACATGTGTTTGCTTTGTTTATTTTTCACATTTTAATTTAATTTATTTTTTTATTTAATTTTGATTATTTTTATTTAATTTTTCACAATAGTTCTAGTTTTAAATCAAGATCCCCCAGCAATAATTCAAATAAATTTTAGAGTTAGAATTAATTTTTCTAAATTAATAAAAATTACACAATTCTAGTTGGATTGACATTTGTATTTTCGTGCACTCTACAATTTGAGACAACTGCGTCAAATTGCCCTAGCATGAAAAATCATCACCCAAAGCTACACTTTTAGGATTTAAATATTTGAGCATATCCAAACTAGCCACTAAGGATACCCCTTGCGTGGAGAAAATAAAACAATAGTAACAAGTCAAAACTTTGTTGGCCAAAAACTAGAATATAAAATTTACAAGACATTTTGGAATAAACCACATGTAAGCATAATGTGATGAATGAATAGGTCGGTGAAACTACACACCAAAAATGAATCTCATAATAAAATTTTGCCCGACACAAATAGGAATTATTTTGCAAATATCCCCTGAATTCAAGAATCTCGAATCATAAAGTATAACAAAAATAAGCAATTAAATAATTAAAGAGAAAAAAAGAAATCACGAGGAACCAACAATACACTAGTGATAGAAAATCCTCATAAATAAAATATCTAAACGCTAATTTACTGACCCAAAACATAAATAAGGCATAAGCAAATAAGATGGAATGGAAAGAGTTTGATCGAGCATTGACTCCACTCTTTACTAGTTGTCATCATTGGTAACAAAGCACACTAAGGGGGCACATGACGTAGAAAGATAAAATTTTATAACGAAACAAGTGTTACTCAGAATTTCCCAAAAGCAAGGCTAAAAATAGAACTACTAAAATCAATGACATTTTAGATGTCTACAATGATATGACTCAAGAAAGACAAGGATTGTGATATTCGAACGGAAGTTAACGAATCCAACAGTTTCAATTTTGTCTATTGACATATGAGAAAAACTGGGACAAGATGAAATAACTAGATAAAATTGACAGCAAAGAGGAATATCAAACTTATTAGCATGACTATTTTATACATGAAGTTTACATTCCAAATGATTACATCCCAATAGTTGACTCAAACCAACCAAAACCCAACAGGGTAAATTCTAAGAATCTTAAAACCATCGCTCTGATATCCTTTTTTGTCACAACCCACAATCGAGGATGGTGATTAAATTGAAAGAAATATTTTTGAAGATCTAGAAAGTCGAAAAAATTGGAAACTGAAGTTGGGCCTATAAAATTTAAAGGTAAATCAAGTTTGCTCTAGAGTCTTTAATATTAAATAAAAAGATAAAATACAAATAGAAAATTTAAAATAAAAATATACAAAATTTAAATGAATGTTTATAGTATGACTAAAAATACAGCTGCACAATTTTAATAAAATAAATAAAAATAAATTCAAATAACAAATAAAACAAAGTTTATAAATGATCAATCATCTACTGGGAATGTTCATTTCATGTATCTTCCATGCACCAATAAAATTTTAGAGAGAGTATACTAGTCAGATAGCTAGGAGCATTGATGACAAGCTAAGACATTAAGGATCAAACCCGAAAGGGAATGCAAGAGGAATAAGCACACAGTACGTAGTAGGAAATTTATTACTCACCTCTCGGTTTTTCTTTATATTATTATATTATAAAATCCTTATAAATTTATTGAACAAATCTTCGTATCAATATAAAAATTTATCGAGTTCTCACTTTATCAAACAAATCAATAATTCAAAAATTTGTAATCATCGCTCAAATTCTTCCACTCACATCCCAAGTTATTAGTAAAGAAAAGGAAAGAAAGAAAGTTTATAACAATTTCTATTGTGCCTTAAATAAACACTCCCTGTCCGGTGTGCCTGGAAGGAGCACCCTGTGAGATAGGATATAGCATTGATGGTACCAAAAATATGTAATGTCTATAATGTAACACCCAAGAATTTTTAGCACATTAAAAATATAATAATTAAATAATTTTGTTAAATAATTTAAGTAAAAATTTTATGAGCATAAATTTATGTTCAAAAATTTGTTAAATACTTTAAGCATAAAGAGTATCATAACGATTATTATTATTATCCAATTTTTATGAAAAATTTCATATAGGTAAAATTAGGATTTTTTAATATTAAAAATCATGGCATAGTCTTTAATGAAGAAAGAATGATAAGAAAAATAAGCTAGAAAGCTTAATTGTTGTAAAATATATTGCAACAAATTTCAAGACAAAAATACAGTACAAGGAATATACAGTGTGGGGAATTATGCGTTATGAGAAAAATGCACTATAAGAATTATACTAATAAAGTTAAGCAGTATAAGAATTACACTGATATAGTTAAACAATATACAAATGACACTGCATTAAGTTAAGCGGTATGAAAATTATATTGTATAAAATAATACAGTATAAAAATTATACTAGGTAAAGCTAAGTAGTATAAAAATTACATTATATGAATGATGTGGAAGCATGTAGACCATGAAACACAGTGTAAGAAAGAATGCTGGTAGTATGAGATATATACCAATAGTATAGGAAAAATACCGTCAGTGTAAATTTGAATTGCTAAAAAGATGATGTGGGACCCATCCTTATGCCACGTTTTTGTGACAAAAAGGCCACCTCACCCCTTTGTTTCCTCCAAATTTAGCTTCAAAAAGAGACCAAAAGTTGGTCTTCATCATTCAAAAAGCATTCACCCTTTTGTTTCCTCCAAATTTAGCTCCAAAAAGAGACCAAAAGTTGGTCTTCATCATTCCAAAAGAATAAAAAGAAAGGAAAAGAAAAGAAACAAAAAAAAAAAAATCTCCTTTTCTCTCCATGGACCCGGTAGCCCTTTGAGAAATTTTTCTCTCAAAGTTTGATGAATACGAACCTCCAATTAAGCTTAAAGCAAGCTTAAGTGTTTTAGTGCAAAGTTACAACTTTGGAGGTAAAATTCCATTTTTTTCCAAAGATTTTAGTGATTTTCTTTAAATGGGTTTTTAGTAGAATTTTGTCATGATTTATGACAAAGGAATCTAACTAAGTTTAGTAACACAAATGAAGGACTTGGAGGAATTCTTAGTAAGAATCCTAAACCTAGTCTTGAAAAAAGATTGTTTTCGTAAGTCAAGATTATGGTTTGTACTTTTTTTAGACTATGGCATGTACAAAAAGGACTCTATAGCATGATTGGTTTATCTTTTATGATGATGATGGTGATAAAGATGATGATGATGGAAGGTTAAAGAAAGTAGGATTTTTGTTTATGGAAAGATTGTTCAACTTTGTTAAATACATAGTTTAACTAGTTTTTAAGAAATAAAGTTTTAAAGGGCCTTAGAAGCTGATTTACCATCAAAGTAAAACCTGGAATGAGCCAAAACAATGAAGAAAACAATTGTTATGAACAAAGTTTTACAAAATTACAAGAGGACTAAATTGCAAAAATTTGCACAAGTTTGGCAAATTTGAAAATCAGTCAAAAAGTCTCCTTAAACATTTGAATTTCAAGAAAGTTAAAATACGAAAGTTACAAAACTCATTAAACTATTTAGTTAGTGTGGATAGTTTTCCAAAATTGTGTACAATTTGTAAGTTATGAATTTTACGGAATTTTAAGCATAAAATTTCGTAAAATGAAAATGTTTTGAAAATGTTTGAATCAGACCAAGGATAATTTGAAAGTTTTATTCCTTGCAAAAAAAATGGAAGTTTTTGGTCTAGAACGGTTGATTTTGGTTTTAGGGGCAAAAATGTCAAGATTTTCGTACTTTAAGCCAAAACCATAAAATCATGTAAAACTAGGTTTCCACGAAGAAAATATTGGTTTCTAGCACTGCTGGGTGCAGTGAGTAACCACAAGTTTTAAGTTAGAATGGATTGAAGGTTTTTATTAAGAAACGAAAGAGAATTATATTAAGGGCAAAAACGTCAAGATCTTCATAAATGGGTCAAAACTGTAAAGTTTTACTAAAAATGATTTTTTTGTGAAAAAGAAACTAAAGTTTTGTTTTCTGTAGTGTTATGAATAGTAAGGAACGTAAGTTTTGTTAAAACGAGCACGGAATATTATTAGACCCGTCAAGTGCAAAAATGGTCATTTTCTACAAACGGCCAAAACAGACCTAAAATGCCTGATTTAGAGAAACGCTCTAAGTAAGAAAGCTTTCAAACTCATAAAAATTCCTAATGGTGAGTTAAGAAAAGAGTTTAGTAAAGTCATGAACTTTATAAAAAACCCGTTGAAGATAAACTTATTTTTGAGGCAACGGCAAAAATAGAGTTGAATACTTCGAATTAGCAAGACGCTCACAGACAAAAAATGTTCTGTAATACGTTAAGCGACGAAACCATCAAGTAAGACAAGAAATCTAACTAAGAAACGTTTAAGTTACGTAAAAGAAAGATAACCCGATGGGCTACAATGTTAAGTACAAAAGAAAGGTAACCCGCTAGGTTACAATACTAAGTAAAAAGAAAGGTAACTTGGTGAGTTACAAAGTTAAGTAATCTGGTAGGTTACAAAGTTAAGTAAAAGAAAAAGAGTAAACTAATGGATACAAAGTAAAGGAGAAGCAAGCCAATAGGATACTAAGTTAAAAAAGAGAGAGAGACAGAGAGAAAGAAAAAGAAATGAACGATTAATGATTAAATTCTATGATTAATCGAGCAGATTGATAACAAGAAAAGTTAGCTAATAAGTTAGGTGTCGTTTGCTCAACACAAGAAATCCAACTAATGAAAAGAAAAGGAATGAAACGGGAACGTAAGAGCTATAAGCAAGTAAGTTTTAAACCTCACCTACAACATGAAGAAAATGATTTTCTACTATTTTATATATGTTTGCAAATGATATGCAAGTTGTTTTTGAAGTATGTTCACATATGTTTTGTAATAAGTTTTAAAGTTTAAGTTAAGTTTTGCAATGTATTTGCAACTGTTATATTTTAAGCATGTTTGCATGTGTTATGCATAATGTTTTAAAAGTTCAAGTTAAGATTTGCAATGTATTTGAAATTATTATGTTTAAAGTACATTTACATGTGTTATGCATTTTGTTTTAAAGTTTAAGTTATGATTTGCAATGTGATTGCTTATGATATGTTAGCATTTGATATGCTCACGAAAGTTAGCAAGATGGTAAGCGAAGATGATAAAAAGTGTTGTACCAGCCTTATGACAAAAGTACACAAGTTATGTTAAAGTTATGACATGTTTAATGGTCTTAAGTCTTCCACAAGGGAAGCATTATATTATGATCTCATGGTTGATGAAATTGATACGAACACTAAAGTTCACAAGATAAAGACGTGAATGATAATAAGAATGCTCATAATTAAAAGTTCATAATTAAGCATAAATAAAATTAGGCATAATGACTTTGCCTATATTCTTTTTATGATACGTTTACGATATATGTTTTTGAAAATCATTTTTATGAAAAATGTTTCCATGAAAAGATTCATGAAGGAAGTTCTATGAGAAACATTTTACGAACAATGTGAAATGAAAAGATTTCATGAAAAGATTCTATGTGAAAACTTTTATAAGAAAGATATATGAACAATGTTTATAAAAGAAGTTTTATAAGAAAGATTTAAACAGAAAAGTTTTATAAATGCTTTAAATGTTTGTGAGATTATGTTTGAACTTCTTGAGTAAAAGCTCGTTATAAATTTCTTCATACTATAGGTAGCCCTACGGAAGACCAACAAAACTGGTTGAAGAGCTTAGTATTGTGGTAGACAAACGCAAAGATTTAAATATAGATACCACTACAAGAAGTCTTCTGCCGGTAAAAGAAAAAGTTTTTCACTATTTGAAATAGTGTTTTCTAGTTTTAAGAAAGTTAATGTCTAAGAAAATGTTTTTAAGAAATGTTTTGCAAAAAAAATTAAAAGATGTATTTACAAAAAACATGTTTCAGTTTATGTTGCAATGGATGTTGCTACAGATTTTAAAAGAAATTTAAGAGGTTTTACAAAAGTACATATTTCTTAATAAGTCTAAGAAATATTTTATATAATTTTAAAGTCGAGTATTGAGCTACTTTTTAACTTCAGTTGCAACAATTTTCAAGTATGTTAAAAGTATGTTTAAAGAAAAAGAAATTATTTGGTATTTTTCTTGCGTGAAAGTAAGATTAAGTTAGAAAAATAAAGTTTAAAAAAATTAAGTAACGACCCGAAAAGGCAAGGCGCTACATGTTGTGCCCAACAAATGAGCACTCCATAGAATATAACTTTGAGAAACACTTTGAATGGCCTTAAAAATTGTCTGGCAGTGTCACGTAAGGTCTCAATATATACTAGATCTGGTTTTAATCTATCTAATTATTAAAAACTCATCCTAAATTATTCTACCCACGTTAGTTAGTTTTAACAAAATTTTGGGAGCATAACGTCTTATTTTTCTTAAAACCAAAATTTTAAATTTGTAAGAAAACAATTTAAAGAGATTTTGGCATGCCATAACTACAAGATGTGCCATCCAAAATAGTTATATTATATCACATAACAATCATACATCCAAATGTAATCATCATCTCATCAACATTAATCATCTTGATGATAGTAAAGTCATGACAACCTCATAAACTACCATAAGATAAAGCTTAACTATCTCACAATAGTTTCAAAGGATTTGATCAACCAGAGTATAAAACATTTATCAAAACACAACAATTCCATTTTCAAATAATGCGTAAATCATATAATCTCATACCTTAATATATATATAATTAAAAACATTAAATAGTATCAATTACCTTTTTAATTTAACAACTATTTCTAAAGCTATAATGATATTACATGTTCATACATTAAAATAAACAATTAAAACAATTATTATAAATTTAAATTTTCTTTCAACAATTAACAAGCAATATGCTAGCAATAATTTCAATAAAATATCACAAGAAGAGAGTAATAGAGTTCCTACTAGTTTAGTCTTTAGCATTCCATAGCAGAAAGGACTCCATTTACTAAAATGCATTCCATGGCAAAAAGGACTCCATTTGCTAAAACAAAGCCATCCGTTGAATCTTTGACTTGCTAATTTGGTGTTTAAAGCTTCGACTCATAATTTTGATGTCGTAAACGCATTCAAAATATCAGAAACAAGCCGAAATTGTAGCTCTTGGACTTGGATGGTCAGGGTTAACTGTTGACCAGTGAATCAGTGGCAGAGATTGGCACCAAAACTAAGCTCTTAATGCAAAGATCACTATTCTAAGGTTGGTTTTTCAAAACAAAGCTCGGCATGTCGGAAAATGGCACAAAACTGACTAAGGGGACGATGATGGTCTGAAACTTTCCAACAACAATCAGGCTTGAGGTGGGGTGGGTCTTGTTCCTCTTGGTGCAGGGAACACAGTGGAGTGATTGGCCGAAAAATGTGGCGGCAAACGACGCCAAAATCGGCCACAAAAGCCAAGGAAGATTGCAGCTTTCCTCCTCGATTTCGGGAGGAAGACAACAAGTGGAGGGGTAGCACACTAGCTCCTCGCACTTCTGACGGTGGCATCTCAAATTTTCCAGCACGTTACAGGCGAGTGGCGACCCCAAGTTGGTTGGCGGGAGAGGGCACAAATGGTGGGGGATGGGGAGGTTCTCCATTTGCACGGGAGAAGAAAAAAAAAAGGAAAGAAAGGAAAGAAAAGAAAGGAAAAAAAATAACAGGAGAAAGAAATAGGGGGGAAGTTAGGGGAAATCTGATTTTTAAATGAGATATTTTTTTAAAAAAAAGAACCTTCTAGAATAAATTTTCTACCCCAAGGTTTTAAAAAATTTCAAAATGGCCCAATGTTTTGAATTCTTTTTCAAATAAAACCATAGGTTTTACATCAGTAATAAACTCAAGTATATCAATGACAAACCTAAATGCATCAGTGATAAATCGTAATATATCAATGACATAATACAATACGTCAATAATAAACCTGAGTACATTAGTGAAAACCATAGTATATCAGTGATAAAAAAACCTAACCCTAATAAAAAAAAAAAAAAAACCCTAAGCCTCAACTTTCTCTGTCTTCTCTCTCCCTTTCTTCTCTCATCGCACAGAATCTCTAGACACTATGCCCCACTCTGACAAGTCAGCCACCCGATATTATTTTTGTCCTTTTTATTTTATAATTAATAAGCGAGAGCCATTTATCTAATGTAGAAGAAGATATTCATTTATTTTAAACAGCCTATTAAAAAGGCTAACAAATTCAATTATATAAAGAAATATCACAAGTAATTTCTTATTAAAAAAATAATATAGTAAAAATATTTGAATGGTGGATCAAACATGCGAACCATGTGGTCTCTAAAATTAGACAAGTCTCGTTACTTTTCCTCTTTATTTATTTATTTATTGACTTTTCTCTGCTTTTCTTAAAAGGGCACTTTAACGGAGGATTGTTAAAAGATATGTAAATATGCTTCAAGTAGATGGAATAATAACGTGAGTTGGTGTTTTAATAAAATAAAATAAAATTACTGAGAAATTTTCTCATATCTTAAAACAAATCAGAATTCATCGTGACCCCGACACAAATAAAAACACAACATGTCATGTTTGTAAAGATAGAACTAAAATATAAAAATATTTTAAAAATAAAAAAATTCGTAACAACAATGGTTTTCAAGTTTATGATGTAAAATTAAGTTTTTTAAGTTATGTTTTACGTAATTTTTGTGAGCCTCACATAAAGAAATATCTTTTTATCTAAGGGTTAATGAGACAGTTAGCCCAATTACGTTTATTAAATTAAAATATAACTCTAATTTATAAAAATTCTACAAATGCCTCATAATGATATCACTAAAATTATTTATATGTAATTATATAGTATAAAATATAATATCATTAAGATAATTACTATATCATTAAAGATATTTTTAAGATATTTTAAATATTGTGTTAGATTTTAATTTTATAACAATAATTTAGACACGTATTGTAATTTTTTCTTTATCTAAAAGTTGAGGGTGAAAAGGCTGATAGATAGGAATAGATATTTTAATGTGTATAGAATTTATTGGCACAGTTTGAGGCGGGAAGAAAAAAAAAAAACAACGAAGAAAGAAAGAAACGATCCAACTCTTGTAAACATATTTATTAAAGAATGAGATTCTCTGTGCTTTTGAAACCAAAACGGGCGAAAATAATTTTATTTTAAAAAATAAATTTTTTTTTAAAATTATACTAAAAATGTTTTAAAAATTTTTGCTTTAAAAAAAGCAAAAATATTTTAAAATTTTTTTAAAATAATATTAAACGGTAATATATTTTTTGAAAGAAAATAAACATCTTGGTTTTTTTTTTTTTTAATTGAAAAGTAACCCGGCCATTTTCTGACCAAAAATGGCCGTTTTACCGAAAACAAAGTTTAGCCGTTAATCATGTGGCCAAGGCCGACCACCTATTTAATTTATCCAATTACAAATTGGGTACGGGCTCTCTTTTCTGGTTTGCCAGCCCAAAAGAAAAAAAAATTGAGGGAAGGAATTGCATATATAAATAGTTTTATAGGGTGTTTAGTAGTAAGTGATTCGGAGTATTTTTTCAGTTATAAATAGTATAAAACTCTTACATGTTATAGTAGTAATAAAAAATTACTACAGTGTAAAGCTCTCACATACTATAGTAAAAACAGTTATAACCAACCATCCTAACAATCCTACTAAACACTCTATTAGACTACAAAACAAAATTACTACTAAACCACAAAAATTGTTCAAACGGCACCATGTGGCACAACTTGTTGTGACCGTATGGTGCCGTTGAACCACAATCGTAAACAACTTGCACACACTCTTTTCTCCAAAAAAAAAAAAAAAAAATCAATACACCAAGCACTATACTTAGATTTATTGGATTCCGGCGGATAGCCAAGAACTTGAGGAAAAAAATTATGCACGTATACTAGTAAACTTTTTATGATTGCATTTTTTATGGTCGGATTTTACAACCATATGGTGTGTGTAATTTTTTATGAATAGTGGTTAAAAGTTGTTGACAGTTAAAATCTGCCTATTTTAAGATAACTAAATCTAGGTTTTTTTTTTTTGAGAGACAAATCTAGGAGTTGAAATATTAGTAAAATGGATTAAAGAAAAAACAACAAACATGTAAAATGTGAAATTGAATAAAAGAAAAATGGAAGGATATATAGTTGTTTTATAAATGAATACCTAAGTTACCGTCGAAAGGTGTGGTCTAGTGATTAGGATGCTTATGTTAGGCATTTTTGTTCCGTCTACCCAGGTTTTCTCCTAACTGCTTAATGGCCCCCGAGATTGCTGCCCCTCTCTCCACTCCTTGAGTGTGTTTGTGTGGTGGGGATGAAACTCATTTGCACTATTGGGTTAAATCAAAATACGGTATTTGCAAGAGTAAGCGAAATTTTTCCAAGCGCTCACCAATTAATACCCAGATGTAAATTGTAGCACAACAGATACTCTTTAGTATAGTACTCTTTCGTACAATCGAATCAATTATCTGCATGCCTCTTAAAAAAATATTATAATAAACACTCAACTGTCCGTCTGCAATCAACCAAAATAATCTAAACTGCGCGTCTCTAGGGCTGAAAGCCTTGATATGAGCGTGGTCTAGTTCTGAAACCTCATTTTGGAATGAATTGTAGACTTGTATATGTTCTAATTTTGAGTCTTCCTATAAAAATTGAAATAATTTTCATCCAACCACACCATCACATTAAAACCGAAAAAACGAAATGAGAGAAGGGACAATCTGACATGAAAAGAGGGAGAAAAAAGTAAAAGTTATAGCATTTTCAACACAAATTACAGGTTAAGTAATCTGTCTCGCGCTACTTTGGCTCTCCTCTAATTCAACACCAGAAAGAGAACTACCAAACTGATCGGTAGTTCCCATTGCTTGGCTCCTTGTAATAAACTCATTGTTATCTCTCATTTCACCATTCAATTGACCACTATCTTCTACCGCTAATACTCCCTGGCTCTCTCCCACCTCAATTCTCACATCACTTAAATGACCACTTCTTTCTGTCGTTTGGCTCTCTCCTCTCATGTCAAGGCTCGTCGAATCTGCGCTCGTTCGGCACATCGGGCAAAAGGGTGTCTGCAAAAGCCACGAATCGACGCACGCAGCGTGGAAACTGTGCTTGCAGATTGGCAAAAATCTGCACTTCTCCCCAACCTGAAAGCTCTCCAAGCAAACCGCACAATCCACAGGACTAGCTGCCGTGTCTTTGATTATGTAATCAAAGCAAGGAAGCTTCTCCAAGTCGTCTTTGGACATGCTTGTGTTCCCTGTAATACTACTTTCGTTGCTGCTTCCTCTCTCCATCATGACCACAGAACCGTTGCCAAATGCTCTCCTCAAAGTCCTCCCAACGATACAAACATGGACGAAGATCAACAATCCAATTCCCACAAACAAGAAGATTATTGATAAGATGATTGCCATTACCATGATCTTTCCTGCCAATCTCATAACTCGGTTGTCAATCATGCTGATTTTTCGGCATCTCTTTCTTGTTTCTCTCATTTAACAACAGCCCAGATGATCAAAAACACATAAAAACATGTTTATCAATCCAAATTCTCCTCACCAAACTAAACTCAAGGCATAGCCAAAAAAAAGCTTATTTTTCATCTATAAAATTCTGCAATACCAGAATATACCATTTAGAAACAGGTAGGGTGGTTTCTATCTTACTAAGACATAGAACCTCATCAAACAGGACAAAAAGTAGATAACCTATGAACTTCTGATATGGAAATAAAATATATATATATATATATATATTAAATATTAATCAAGTGGGGTATCATTGGGTTAGTCTCTATGATGGAGCCGGTACGCTGAGAATCAAATAACACGAGTCCAGACAAAATTATGATTGTGACATTAAGAGTTTAAACTTATATTTTTGAACTCTCTCTCTGCCTTCCTGTTGAATGTGCTTTTGTTCTTTATATACTAGCTTTCTTTCTTTCTTTCTTTTAATTTTATTTTTTCCATCTTTTTATTATTGGAATCAGGTGAACGATTAGTCGTTTACAAGTACAAACTATACTTTCTAGTATTTATAGGTGCGTAAAATAACTTGTATTGTGTCCACCAAGGATTGAAACACTATAATTAGGTTATACAAATTTAATTTAATCTAATTTAATCAATTTTCTTTTTTTTTACTGATACAGTGTTTGAAAACATTGGTTGAAAACAGTGGTTTGAATCAAATTTAGTTAAAACTGTTATCATATATAAAAGCTTAATATTATAACTCACTTTTTATTAACACTGTAGCATGTAAAAGCTTTACATCGTAGTAACCAAAAATTTTAATTAAAATTAAAAATGCCCAAACACAGTATTAATTTATGCATATCCTAACCTAAGATCAATTAATGTATTGGAAAAAAACTGCTTAGACAAATTTGGACGGTCATGAACCTTCAGTCAATATTGCCGGCAACCACCAATTGGATTGAACTAATAAACAACAGCTCATTTAGGGGAATTACAAACAGACAAGAGGCATGCTGAGTTGTTGAACTAATTAATAAGTAGAGATGTCAAAAATAGACCGGGCTTAGTAGGCTGATACGAACACAATACGTTAAAAAATAGGCACGATATGGCATGATGCGATTATTAAATGAGCCTAGTCTATTTCGCTTATTAAATAGACTAAACTTGGTGCAACTTTAGACGTGAAGCATGTTAAGAGCATTGCACGGTACGGGTCCGGCACAACATGCTAAAAGCACAATTGGGGTCCAATTATAAGCACGATTAAAATATGCAATTTAAAACTAATTTTACGTATATATTTTATATTTTTATAAATATTTTTTTATAAAAAAAAGTTCTAAATTTCTTATAGATTTGATTAAAAAAGAAAAAAAAGATCAAATAGATTTTTTTGTTATTAGTAAATTGTCAACTGCTAATATATACTTAAAAAACTAAATAATGAAAACCACATCGTATAAAACTCTACAATGTTCTGCCCTCAAAAAAAAAGATTTTTTTAATCAATAATACACTTTTTTTTGTTACAATTTAATGTTTTCATTTTGTTTTGTTTGGTAAATTTAACATTAGGCCTGAAAAAGATACATTAAGAGTTAAAAGTACAATAAAAAAGCACGAACATCGATACAGACACGAGCACGGCCTAAGCACTTTATGGACATGGCCAATTTATTAATGGGCTAAGGATTGGACTTGATGCTACAAAAATTAACTAAGTCAGACCTAATAAGGCACGACAAATAAATATACAGGCCCAAACACAACACGAGATACGCTTGAATCTAAACTAAATGAGTTGGGCCAGGCCGAGCCAACCCGTTTGACATCTCTGTTGATAAGATAATATAATCATGATAATACAAAACCCAACATATAAAATTGGAAATGAAATCCAAATCCTAATTGAGCTAAGGATCGTAAGAAGCACCTATTTGTGGTTAATTTTAAGTAGGTAAGAAAATAGAATATTCTGTAACGATGCTTATTTGTATTTTCAACTTTGTTTCCTTCGTCCCTCGGAATAACTTAATTATCAGCAGAATATTATATTATTGTAGACATATCAAAATCACATTTCCCAATTGTAATGCATCAATAAATAAACCTGTGCAATTAATTTTTATTAACGCAGAAAAATGTTTTTAGATAAGAAGTGTGATTAAGACGTCCAATCAGAAATCAATATGAACATCTAAAAAACATCTTCAACATATTAAAAAAAAAGAGATAGAGAGAGATGGATAACGATTAGGACGTCCAAACTGGAATGAAGCACTTAAGGATCAATCTTCATTCCATTTTACCCACCAAGCGTGACATAAAACAAGCCTTATAAGCGAATATCAATGAGATATATATCATTCACCATAATTTTTAATTAATTCATTAATGGGCGGTTGGAGCGTTCTGTCATGATGATAAGTTATAACTGTGTCATTAGATGTATAGTTCTTTTGGCAGAGTTGATCATTGAATCCAAAATCCATAGCGATGAACTTTCCGTTTCTTCTTCTATTTACATACATATAAATAGCAAGCAATTTGGTGATGAGCCCACTTGCAAAAGAGCTTATAAAGAAATTTAGGGACTTCAATAGATAGCAGTTAAGACCTAATGAGTAATTTCCTTTTAACCCCCAAGAATTATGAAACATTTTAGCACCAGTAAACAAAACTTCAAAGCCAAAGGGGATAGGATTTTGTTTGACTAGAATGGTCTATTATTACATAAGCCTTAAGAAAAAGAATTTTCATCCAATCTCATTGCCGGGAAGCATAACATCGACGTGCATCAAAAAGCGATCGAAACAAGAGCAAATGCCATAAATTCTACAATGCTTATCAGCACAGTGCACATACATAATTTGGAGAAGAAGCTTAGTAAAAGAATATAGATGAAAAAATATTATAAATCTCTAGCTCAACTACGTGCTTCAACTGCAGTTGCGAGGTACCAAACATCTCGATGCTCCACGGTATTTACAAAATGAAAAGAAGAAAAGAGAAATTGATGAAACAAACCAAAGCAAAGCAGGTACAGGCTATGCTCGCTAAAGCTCATATATGTTGTAAATTGGAAGAAACATAAGACTAAAGGCTTGTACGTGTTCTATATAAGCGCATGTCAAGAACCAATCACGAGGCCCTCCTGCGAAATATTGGTCACGCGTAAGACAGCTTGTGCACTGAGGGGAGAGAGCTTTGACTGACAGAAGTTCTCCCATGAGCCCATCTCTGGATGCTCAGACACCGCCACCGATGAGAGATGACAAAATTTCTGATAAACAGTTTGCAGCTCAAGGAGGAGGCTGCGAGCAGCCTCCCTGGATTCCGGAAGCTGGTCACTAAGCTGGGATGCAGCTGTCTGAATTAATTTGTCAATCCCATACGATTTAATCCCTTCAACACCCTATTAACAAGCAGAGGACACACATAAAAGGAAAGCAAACTGATAATTGGCATCAAGTAACAAGCAGTTTCATATAATATAATGAAGGTGGAAATTCATGCCTTGTTATCATCCTAAGCCAAGTGCAAACAGACTTACATGTCCAGAAGACCCTATCCCCAGAGTTGGCAGAATTATATGATCAAAGGCAACTTTTGTCCATAGATGCTAAATTTTAAAGGAAATTCCCAAAAACAGTTTAGCTGGTTATTGTCCAAATAAGGTATAGACTAATCTCTCAGTCTCACACTTTAACGGCCGCAGAATACATTACAATGGAGCTAGCTTAGCAACCAATTATAAAAATATAACCATTTGTGGAATCAAGAATTACATCAGTACATTTATTGGAGATAGAGCCCCCATCAAATGTTCACTTGCAATTAGATAAAGAAGCTCATCCGGCAAAGAGATTAGTAAATGAATGTAAGTAAAATTGTTTCTTTACCAGTCGTGGAACACTTCGACAGAAACACATTGATGCCTTTGCCCGAATTCTAGGATTTCTGTTCTTGAGATATGGTTGCAACTTTGGTAACAGCAATGAGGGGGAAACCCAAGTGGTCATAGAGACCAAAGCCTTCTCAGCTGCTTCGCATACAAATCGTTTGTCTTGTGAAGACTTAAGAAGTAGTTGAACTAGCTGCATCCATCACATTGAAACACAATTGAGTAAAAAAAGGCACATAAGGACAGGAAACTTTAATTTGGGACATGATGACACAATGTGACAAGAATTTACAGAATAAAGTTTACCAGAGGGTCTAATGATTCAATCATAAGATCATTATAAGCATTGAAAATGTCTGCAGATGTCATGATTGCAGTTTTGCAAACTGCACTTCTTGGATTCTTCAGCGACTTCACCACAAATGAGATTATCTCTCCCCTGTTTATCAAAATTCACAATCATAAAAGATGAAGGAAGAAAGAAGAAATTCAAAACAAAGTACCCTTTTTGACCAAAATATCCGAGAAGAATCTGATACTTACAGCAGATCAAGCATGGTTTCCTTGTGAAACAGTGATAATCGACGTACATTGTTCAGTGCTTCACACACAAGGACCCAATCTTTCGAGTCTAGTCCAGCTAAGAGTACCTGTAGATGAAATGAGAAATGAATATGTAAAGTCAATGCTGATAGCTAAATATCAGAATTCAATGAACGCCCAAATTTAGGCCAAGCACCATCAGAAGATATTAAAAAAGGAACAACAGCATCCCAGTTCCTAAAAAAGATACCTTAAGACTTGTATCGACATCTTCTACATCATTCAAGTTCTCGGACTCGATGTACTCTACTTCTGAATTTGCAATCTCTGCCCCAGAATTAACAGTTTCACCCCCATTGACGGAGTTTTTCTTCTGCCCTTCTTCAATATTTCCATTGGTATTGCCAACTACAGGCTTAGCCACATTTCCTTTACTGGCGTTTTCATTCCTCCTTTCGGATCCAGGTATAGCATTGAGATCTTTAAGGGCTTTCTCTGACATCACTACCAGCCTCAAAGTCTGAATCAAAAAACAAATCACAGCATGAAATTCCAAACGTTTTAATCAACAAAAAATAACTATGCATTTCACGCCCAGATGAAACCAACTAAAGTGCACCAATTTTATAATACCAATTATCCTAATTATACATCTAGCATTTGGATTAAATATTATGTGCTTGTCACATGGATAGCTACATTGATTCCCAGATAGTTTTCCAGAGCGTAAAAGTAGTTTCCCAAAGCATAAAAGATGATTTTATTCAGTTTTCTTTTGCACATACTTCATTGGCAACAACTTATTTGATATCTAGTTGCCATGTCCTCCACCCGCTTTGCAACTGGATGTCAGCACTATTTTTACCTAAGCGCCATCCGTCACAATTATTAACACCAAAGTACATGTGCGGTAATCGGACGGGGTTTGAACATGCGTCTTTTTTTTTTTTTTTTTCCTTCACAGCTAGTTCCCTCAGAAGTCAAAACACCCACCCCAACTCCAACTGGTTACAATTGCATCCAGAAATAATTCAAATCTCTCGTGGTTGGTATTACTCACCTCTATGCCTAAATCTAGATAACATTGTGACTTGCTAACCAGTCTCAATGCTGACATTCAGCAGTGTTACTGCAGTTTCTTCCTTCAATTTGATATGACCTCCACAAACTTTGAGTAAAAGGACATTAAAACCCAAACTGAAATATCACAAACAGATAATTTCCACCAGCTTACCTTCTAAAATGTTTCACAAGGCATTACATCCATACAAATCCTATAGCCTTTTTAACCAAAGGAAATGATATATATATCTATACACACACACACACACATATATACACACTCAAAATGCTCTGAAGATTCAGAACATCCCAGAACCTATTATCCAATGAACTACACAAAACACAGATCAGAAATTTAGCGTAGTGACAATGTGGGACTATAATTGGCGTATTGCACATAAAGAACTTATAGAGACGACATGCAGCACCGGAATCAGATAACGAACATCAAAAAGCACGCCCATTTCTAAATCATCGAAACAACACAGGTCCACATACTAATGCTGTGAATAAAATCTTTTGATCGTTTCCCTCTACCACCATGAAAACCCTAAGCCAAAAAACCCTAAACTCGGAAAGAAAACAAAAAATTCATAAAAATAGAAAGTTGATACTACCTACCTACCTTCGCTACAGCGGAGCAAGCAAGAACGGTATACAAACCAAACAAATCAGCAAAACAGAAACCAATAAAGATATATCAGTTCAAAGAGTGAAATTCAGACCAAAAAACGAAGAAATTAAAGAAACAAAGGAACAAAACAAGAAAAGCGTGGTGCGAGAAGGAGGGTAATTCCAAGGAAAAAACAAGAGAATGAGGCAAAATAGCAGGATCTTGCCCTTTGCTGTGTACGGATCGCAATGTTTTTCTCCCTAAAAAATCACACCTTTGAATCCAATTCCACAATTTGAAGAACATATTTGAACTTTAGCCGAAAAAAAAAAAAAAAGTAATGGCGAAAGCGTGCAAATATATGTAATGTCAAATTGTAAACATGTATAGATATAGAGAGAGAAAGATAGATATATATATATATAGAGAGAGAGAGAGAGAGAGAGAGTACCAGAGAAGTGGTGTCGGTAAAAAGAGCGAGGGAAAAATCACGATCACCGGCAAAAACTTGCTCTGATTCTTCTCTTCTGATAAAATAAATAAATAATAAAAATAATAGTCCACTGTCTTGTGGAAATGAACTGACTCCCCCATAATATATACGAGAAGAGGTCTGTGACCGGCGAGACTTGGTTTTACTCAACGTCATACGACGCCGTTTAATTGCTTCGTTCCTTCTTTTTTTCTCTATTATTTTATAAGCAATTTCTCTCATACCTACGTGAAAAGATAATTACCATAATTATTTATCTTTCAGCCATTCATTAAAAAATAATTTAACTGTCTTTAAATATAATTTAACGGTCGTTAAATATACACAATTAATAAAAATTTTATACTATGGTCTTTGTTGTAGGTTATTTATCGGCAGTATTTTATTGGTAATTATGTTAAAATTTTATATATAAATCTAATAACTAAAAAATAGATTATATCAATGAGTTTTTTTTTTAGGTACACAGAGGAAAAAATTGCCTTGATATATTATCTTGTATGGGTAAAAAAAAAAAAAACCCGTCCTGAGCCGGCAGCAGCCGGATCATTCAATTGCACGTGATCATCATCGTCCCTTTGCACATGGGCATTAAATTTTTGTCATAGATTCTCGCTTCCTAACGCCCTATGGATTTCACCTTTATTACCTCCAAAGGACACTGACTTTGACTCGTCAATTTTCTTTTTCTTTTTTCTTTTTTCGTTTAACCTTGTTTGGAATTTGGGTACTCTCGAAAATAAAAGAAATAAATAAATGAATTAAACATAAATAAAAAAGGAAAAAAGTCTCGGATATCGAAGGCTCCTCTGACGCTCCAACACTAGAAAATGAAACTTAACTATCTTTTCCTAAATTGATAACGTATTTTTGAACTTGCTTACAATTAGAAAATAGAAAATGGTTTTGATTAGGGGATGTTTTGGTTGCGGTCAAAGAGTCATATTAGAATAAGAATGTGGAAGCTAAAATCGACCACAGCTGTCTGATTTGATTGAGATTTTTTTTAAAATCTTTTTGGAAAAAAATATCTACTTTTGAGAAAATGGTTAATCTGTTTTGCTAGAAAAATTTCGGTCCAAACAAAATAAGGCAAATATGCAAGTTTGCGATTGTGACGAATGACCCGATGATTGGGGCCACTCGACAAAGCGACGTAGCTCCATATTCATACAATTTTTTGGGAGCTTGGCCTTTAACAGTGCCACATGGCTTACCAAAAATCCATGTCGGCGCTCTGCTCCTTCCTTTATGTAGGTGGTGTTTGAAAAGGAGTAAAAACTATTGGTTAAAACTACTTTTATTGTAGCATATGAGAGTTTTATATTGTAGCAATTTTTTTTATTGTTACTGTAGCATGTGAGAGCTTTATACTATTTATAACTGAGTTTGTGGTGGAAACTGCAGTTCCCACCACTTTACCAAACATGGAAATAATTTTGCTCAAGGGACCTGTATTTTGGAGCGTCTGTTTTTTTGTTATATTAAGATAATTATTTATATTTTGAGTTTAAAAATTTTTTTAGATAGATGTTTATTTTTTAAAAAATTTAAATCAACAAAATCTTTTAAATTTAAGTTTTTAAAGTTATGTTCTCCCTTTAAATTTTTTGGACTTGATTAATTTGCTACAGTAAAATTTCATATTCTTTCTTATATTTATAAAAAAAATTATAACTTATTTATTTAATATTGATTGAGACGATTCTTTTTTTATTTTGTTCCGAAGAAAGAGAGAAATAAATCAATATCTATATTGCATATTTTTAATATTATAAACATTAAAGTTTTGTTAGATTTGTTAATAAATCAAAAACTTTTTCTATTATCTATCCAAACATAAATTTCAATTTTATTTCCTATTCAAATTAACACTTTAAATGCACATCTAAATGTCAATTAGAATAATAATTCAAATCACACAACTTAAATCAAAATAATCTAAATCAACACAATTAGAATCCATCAACAAATGTCTCTGTGTTATATTACAATGGCGACCAACTAGAGCAAAGTTGTTTTGTTTAGTTAATTGTTATATACATTGGTAATGTAATATATCTATGTGTTTTTTTTTTTATTTACTGTTAATCTTTGTTTCGTAACAATATGGCATTGCACTCCTAAGTTAACACTCCATGTAAGGTTAAATCGCTTCACTTTTAACCTTGAAAAGATATAGTAATAATGATAATAAAAAGCAAACTTTAGTATGGTGGTAATTTTATATTCTCTTCTAATATTAACGTTGAGGCATAAGATTCAAATCCTTACGCCTAAACTTATTAAAATTAAAAATAAAATAAAAAAACACACATCCTCTTAATGTTTGATAAGAATTACACGTACGAAAGTAAAATGAGCTTAAGTATAAAAAAATGGAACAAGTTTATTTACGATAAATATTAAAAAATGCACAAAAATTAATGTTCAGATTTATGCCACTATACTAACATTTCAATTCTGTACCCTACAAATAAACCAGTTAAAATTTAACTAAACTTGTACAAATCTAAACAATAAAGAGGTCGTGACTAATTCGAATATAAAAATTGTAGAATATTAAGCTCTTTAATTAATCAAGTGGATGGTATAGTTGCATGGTTTGTGGCATAATTCAAGAGAAAATTTACATTATCTCCTACCTCTAATATTTACAATTAAGAAAGAAAGAGCGTGAGAGAGACAATGTATCTGGCTATCTCGGTTTTAATTAGAACTTTTAGTTTACAGTATCAAGAAAACAAAAATTAGAGTACAAAATTTTTATATGCTACTGTATTTTTAACTAAAGTTGATTTAAAACACACACCTCAAACACTTTATTTGTATGTCAAGAACATATTAAGTAAATAACATTTATGTTTTGTTATTTTTTTTAACAGTGAACAACGTTTAACAACATCGTTTCAACTGGTACAATATAAAACTTTCAGATGCAACAATGTAAAACAAATATAAGTTACAATGTAAAATAAAATTAGACTATAATATAAAACTTTGATGTGTTAAAATAAATTAGTTTTAATTATTAATTCTAATTATACCGTCAAGCATGCTCCTTTTTTTTTTTAGACAAATCTAGAGACAAACGCTTCTCTCTCTAGACAAAGGCCAACTGTTATTCACTTCCCTCAAATATGAAAAAGATTTTTATGCACAATATTTTAAGTTGACGCCTTAAATGGCATAGAATTATCACCGAGTACCCTAATATTTATTGCGGCACGTGTTGACTACATACTTCACAGGACCGTCGTGACATTTTGGTATGCAACGCTGTCGTTTTTTAAAGAAAAATGTTGACTTGGGTTGTTTTAAGTAGGGCCGACAATTTTAGACACGACACAATGACACGAAACAAAAATAACATGAGATAAACGAGTTTAAATCGCACGTATATTAAATGGGTCATAAATGGGTTGGCACGAATAACACGAAAATAAACGTATTGGATTCGTGCTAGCACGTTTAACACGCTTTAAAAAGGGCTTATAATATATTTATTATGGTATATTTAAACTTAAAATAAAAAAATCAAGATTTTGCTATTGCTTGTCAAAAGAGGGCTTCTCATATATTTATTATGGATTTTAGGTGTTGAACCAAAAATCCTCCATCGAAAGCAAAGAGAGAACTTCTCTTCTTTTTCCTCATATAAACACCACCCAGGCTTCTTCTTGCAAACGTCCACGGTCCAGCAACAATAGTTGTGGGCTAATCTTGTTTTCTTAAAATAAAGATTGGATGGAAATGAGTTTAAAATATTTAATAATTAAATATTATAACATTTTATATATTAATAATTAAATATTATTATATTTAACATTAATAAGGACTTTTATTAACTTTTATTATTATATTTAACATTAATAAGGACTTTTAAGTTTGTAGTAAATATTTTAGACAGTAAAAAAGTTGATTTTTTAAAATTTTATTAGTTAAAATTTTAATAAATTTATATGATAAAAATTTATAAAATAAAATTTTTTATCTGTGTCGTGTCGTGTTAAATGTGTTTTAGGTGTGTCGTGTTCGTGTTTATGTTTTGAGCACGTTTATTAATCGTGTTGTGTTTGTGTTTGGTTTAATCGTGTCGTGTTGTAAACGTGTTGACACAAACACGACACAAAACACGAATTGTCAACTCTAGGATGCTGATTTGGATTTTTAAAATATGTCGAATATTATCAAGTGTGTCTTTTAAAAAAATGAATTAGTGTCTTTTTATTATGGCAATCCCTTACATGAGAGGGTGCATGGTCCTTTTACAAACTTTTTATATATTTCATTGTCAAGACACTAACTTTCAACGAGTAAATTTAATGATACTGATTGGGAGAAAAATATAGTTCACTTTTTGTTTCTCATTTGAATTACAATAATAAAGTTCAATTTCCAAATACAATTAAAGGTGAACATGGAGAATTCTTTAATCTTACTACATATAAAAGCCTCAATGTCCAAATAAATATGACGTTGACATGTGGCATTTCAATCTTCCTTTGTTTTTTCCTTTCTCGTCCTTTACTTTTTTTTGTCGTCTTCTTTTATTTGCAACTTTAATATTTTATTTTTGTTCCTTTTTTTGTTTGTTTAATTTTTTTTTGTTGCTTTTCGCTAATATTTTTTTTTAAATCACCGCTTTAAATTATTTTTTTGTGTTTTTTTAAAATATTTTTTTCTTATAAATTTTTCTTATTATGTGTTTTTTATATCTATTAAATCATGCATGACTTTGTTCTTATTTTTTTATATCAACATTTCTTGTTTTTATCGTTTTAATTTTCAAATATTTCTCTATTCACGTCTATTTAAAAAATATATATATGCAAGGAATAAACAGGCGAATCCCCTGCTTCTACCTGATGGGATATAAAAGCCTCAATACAATTTCAATTGTCAGTTCTCCTCATTATTTGTTAAAAATTTAATACGATTAAAAATTTAAAAATTTATTTGTTAAATTTTCATTTAATCTAACAATTAAAAAAATGATATGATTCACAATATATATATATATATATATATATATATATATACATATTATACACATAAGTAACATTAAAAAAATTTATTAATAGCAACTACTCTAAAATTTTAAGGTCTTTTATACTTTACCTTTTGAATTTTAAAAATCATCATTTTATCATATAAATTTTAAAGCTTCTCACTTTGTCTCATAAGCTTTAAGAATTATCACTTTGTCACCCTGAACTTTTAAAATTTCTTACTTTTCATATGAACTTTTAATTTTTCATTCAAATAAACGAAATTACACCCATGTGATTTATACATAAAACATCTGTAACGGCAAAAATATAATTTTAATACTCTTAAGTTTTGTTCCATATTTACACTCTCACTTAAGGTTTTTTTTTTTAATATGAACTCTCGTTTAGAATAAGCTTGTTTGCATATTTCTTTTCATCTTTAGCATGTAACTTATTTAATAAGTTGATATTATTTGCTGGTATTTGAATTTAAATAATAAATAAGATGAGCTACGCTTTAAAGATGAGGATATATCGACGAATAATATCAATTTATTAAATGAGAGTTATATCAAAGATGAGAATAAATACGCATACAGATTCTTCTTAAATGAAAGTTCAAATAAATGAAAAATAAAAAATAAAAAAAACCTTAAATTAGAGTGTAAATGTGAAACAAAACTTAGTAATGACAAAATCTCATATTCGCCTTTATAGATGACCCATGTATAAATGTTAATTTCATATATTTGAACTGAAAATTGGAAGGGGGTTAAACTGAAGAGCTTTAAGAGTTCATGAGGTAAAATGATAATTTTTTAATCAGAGGGCAAAGTAAAAAGTTTTAAAAATTTAAGAGTAAATTTGTGATTTTTAAAGTTTATAGAGCAAAGTAAAAAAGATCTCGGAGTATTAGTGTTAATAACCTTAATAAATATTTTTATTGCCCTTCCTTATTTAGCTAGTTGTCCGTTAGTTGCTTGCTGTTCCAGAATGCCAGAATCATGGCGCATCTTTTTTTCTTTCTTCTTTTTCGCGCAAAACGATGGACATGGTAAATTCAGTACTTAACTATTTAGCCCAGGAAGAAGAAAAGAACCCACTTTCACTAGAAGGGTAATTGTGTCATTTAGCTCTCTTTGCCTTTTCTTTATTGCTGTAAATAAAAGCGTGTCGTTTTTTTTTTTTTCCCCTTTCCGTCTCTCTCTCTCTTTTTTTTTTTATTTTTTTGGTTTAGGTGAGTTGAAATATCTTCTTGTGTAAAATAGTAGTGTAATTCATGAAAGAGTTTGAATTGAATTCTTCCACTTTAAGGAATGAATACTGGATGAATTGGTGAGTTCTGTTTTTCAAACCAGATAAAAGTTTGGTCTGACGGGTTTAACATAAAAAAATAATAATGATAATAAATAAAATCTTTTACCATGAGGGTAAGTTGTCGTTTAGTGAACTTCACCTACCCTTTTGCGTGTCGTTTCTGTTTTAGTTTGATTTTTTTTTTCCCTCTTTGGAAGTTGAAGTGTCTTCTTGTGTCATATATGACATGAGTGCAACGATTAAGATAAATCAGTAGGACTTGATTTATTGGATTTTTTAGGAAAAAAAGTATTTCGAAAAGACAGGTTTTTTTTTGGGAATAATTTGTTTTTCTCCCCCGGATTGGTTGAGGTTTTATGGCTTTTCAACCCAAACAAAGTACCGTTAGATGGGTTAAAACATTGCAAAAAAGGAAAATTGCAAAACGAAAAGAAATAGAAATTAACATTTTCAAATTCAAACAAGAATATAAGCAAAAAATAAAAATAAAAATTCATCGTCTATTCTCCATACCAGATTTCAATATATAAATCATGAAAGAACATAAGCATAAAAAATCAACAGTATAAGTTAAAATTTACAAATCAAAAACTTCAATAAAATTAATATAAAATCATTCAATACTAGAAAACACTAAGTAATACGTAACATAGTTGCCAATCTCGAACGTCATGCATTTTAACTCAAACACGTTTCATATTTATAGCATAAGATCCATCGTCTAAAAGAAAATATAACAAACTTTCAAGTGATTAACGTAAAACGTGACATGACACGATCTTATAAGGCAGGGAAAACGTATATGCTTCACATGGTGCAACTTTTTCATATTCCTCCAAGGCCGGCATCGAATGACGTGGATAGAATGGAGAAAACAAAGGGGAAACATTTTTTGATAAATCCTACCGATGGAGGAATTTGGAGATTATACATTAGATAGAGTAGTCACAGTTGTTGATCTTGAAAAACATTTTATCCCACCATCTTCATCTGGAGGTTTGCTTGAAAACTTGAGGGAAGTTTTTTGAACCTTGTGGGTAATTGAATTAAGCATCACGATTGATTTTGTTAGGTTGATAATATAGATTCGAAAACTTAGTTTTAACTCAAACAATGTAAATCTCATGTATCCTATAATGTAAAACAAAAATATACTACAACATGAAGCTCTCATATGCTACTGTATTTTCAGTTATAATTGTTATAGTTTCAACTCACTTCTCAAACACTCTATTGTTTGAAAACACATCTAAACCATACAATTGTACAAAATATATAGAAAATGGTGCTAAAACTGAAGCTTTTAAACTGAAAAACTTTATTTTTTTAATCATTGTAGTATGTGAAAGCTTTATATTATGCAACTAAATTTTTTTTTTACAATTAATTTTGCTAAATGCCCTGTAGTTTAAACCAATTTTGTTACAGTATTTTCTCTTACACAGTTTAAACTACAACTAGGTTGAACTAAAAGTGTTTGATAATCTAGTTGGAAGCAAAATATTGTAGCAGTAAGAGCTTTACATTGTAACAAACTCTTACTTTCTACTATAACATACAAAAGCTTTACATTATAAAAGTTTGAACTTATTAGTTTCAACTGGGTTTGCCAAATAAAGTCCTACAATTCTATGTTTGGAACCGCATTTCCAATTGTCCTAAACCTTATAAGAAGTTCTGATGACTGTATATACTGCGTTTTCAATACTGTATGTGTGGTATTTGCTTATTTGCCAAGGATTACATTTGTGGCTTTTCAACAGAGTTGGATCAACATTAATTATAAGTTCAAAAACGCTTTTCACGTATGGATTGGACAATGGATATCGCATGGTAAGTATTAACTATAAGGCCACCTAATATGTGACGACACTTGCTATTATACCATAATGAGTCATCCTATTGGTAAACTAGCAAATGTAACAGCGTTGTAATTGGCACTTTAATTGAGCTTAAAACGGAAGATAAATCTTTTTTTTTTTGTTAAACTTGAACAAGGGATTTAACTTTGCGCTTCACTGTGAAGTTAAAAAGTGGATTTACCGTTACATTAGATTTACAATAAGTATAAAATCACAATTAGCCACGGAAGAGTAGTAATACATCCAATTAAGATTTAAGTGAAGGGCCGTTGGTTCCGTTAGTTACTAAATTATAAGCACTGAATAAATTAGTCCTTAAAATCTTAATTTTGATGGTTTGCTTCTGAACTTTTTTTTTTTGGCAGTTTTGCTATTTGACATTAGTGTTGATAAATCAAATTTGAAATTTAACGTAGATAAATACATATTTATTGTACAATAACTGAAAAAATTACATAAATAGTTATAGCAAATGTAAAATGCTATACTTTTCGGTGGATCTTAACAATAATGAGAAGAACATTTTGCTTGTCACGCAATTATCTTTGAAAAAAATCAAGTTATTATGCGATGGAGACATGATTGTGCTTGTTAAATTATAGAAATTCATCTTTAATTTTATGGCAAGAGACCAAAATTGTTTAAAAACAAAACGGAAGTAACATGCTAGATTTAAAGGCTCATATGTTCAATTGCCACAAGAATATCAAAATTGTTTATGTAACGCCCCTAAGTGGGGGTTAACAGTTTTTATTAAATAAAATAAAGATTAGAAAATAAATATAAATCATTAAAGTAATTTGATTGGGACTTAAATAAAAACTCTCAAATTAAAATAAAAACATAATCAAATAAATAAACTACAGTTTAATGTAGCACCTTAAATTTTAATAATATACAACTGTCATCATCATCATTTCAACCCTCAACAAATCTTAATACAGTCACAGAAAGTAACAATTGATGCTTACATTATCATGATGATCATTCTTTGCATTCAAAGCAATCCCAACGTAATATAGCTACATAGCTTCTCCAACTATTTTTCTTGTAGCCACCTCATACTTAGTGAGTCCTGAAAAAATGAACATAACAGGGAATGAGCGACAACATGCTCAGTAGGGAAAACCATTACTCACCTTAAGGTTTTCTTCTTACCACATTAAACCTGCATGGTTAGTTAGTTTTCATCATATACCAGATTATGAGATTTATTATGATCATATTCTGTGGATACCATAGTTAATCATTACCAAGTTTTCATACATATACATATATACAATATTCACATTCATCATTATTCCTAGGTATCCACATTACATAAAGTATTACTCAACTTATCGAAACCCAAATGGGCGTGCTTGGTCACCCTCCAAACATTCCGAGGGTATTCCGGTGAGGGGACATCAAGCCCCGAGTCCTCACCAAGTCGATTCCTGTACAATGCGTTTTGGGACTTTCAACCCAAAGAAGCGTCATCACCTTCCCCCTATTTTACCTTTTAGGGTATTCGTACCCAATGACGTAACCGTCGTTCTCTTCACGTTTTACCATTTCCTCAATATTTAATCATCATTTAAAGAGTCAATCTTCCTAACCATGCTTTTCAACTTATAACAACATATGTTAATTCATTATGTTTCTCGCTAATCAATACAAGGCGAGTTCATGTCATAGTTCCATATGTGATTCTCATATAATAGCAGTTCAACATAGATACATATATATTGTGGTAAAACAATCAATTTAAATTCCATAAAAACCTCACAAAAGATGAGTAATAAAATCCCTACCTTTCAAGCTTCTCAACAGTCCTTTAATCTTCGAATTCAATTAACATAAGCTCCACACACCCTTGATCCTAAGATGAGCATAAGGACAATTAAAACTAAAGCACAACATGTATCCACATCCATAAATGAATCTATATATTTTAGTCTCTATATATTACTTAGGATAGTCTTAGAAAGGTTGCAAGACAATCAGGGATTAGAAGGTGAACAAAGTTGGGTTCACTATCTACAATTAGCACATGGGTTATTGGGTGGTTTACTTAAGGTAAACGGGTGGTATAATGCCACTGGTAGGTTTACTAGTTTCCAACCCGAGAATTGAAAAATTCATAGAAAATAAAATATAACTCCGATTTAGGCTCATGATAGCTCGTTGAAAAGCTTAGGATGTCTACTTTTAAAATATGTAAACCAATTTATAAAATTCATTTTCATCTAATCCCATAATTTCAAGAAAAAGCTACTGCCCATAGAGATAATACAAGGTTTATGGAATGTTAAGTTTCTCTTTAACCCAAAGCATATTATTCTTGTTCAACATCTCAAAACCATTCTAAAATATACAGCATGCATTATATAATCATAATAAACATATTCACATGAGTTCAAAATCATCATCAAACTAAAATAAAGGTTGGTTGTCGGTTTCAACTTAGGACTCAAGTTTTTGTTCATAAATGCTCAAATATGTATGCTAACATAATTAGAAATTTGCATGAACTTGGAAC